>PVJA010021292.1:0-35738 GCA_004027025.1 Myocastor coypus
TTTTTTTTTTTTTTTTTTTTTTTTTTTTTTTTTTTTTTTTTTTTTTTTTTTTTTTTTTAGAATTTTTTATTTTATTTTTATTATTTTTATTCTTGTTTCAGAACCTTTGTTTGTTTTTATTCACTCATTTTTATGGCTGGCTCAGCCCGCCCCGAGGGCAGGGCTGGCGCAGCAAGTGGTGCCGGGGATCAAACCGCGGTCCCTGAAGCTGCCCAAGCTTCCCCAAGCAGGTGCTTTAGACCACTGAGCCATCCCACCAGGCTCCCATTTAAAGACATTTATAAATGAGCTTCCACAGCATTCATATTAAACACTTTAGCTAAATAACTTTTTTTTTTGTATAGGATTAGCTAACAAATGAGTTCCTTTTAAGAGGCAAGCTATACTTGTTCAGAATAATAAAGAATATATATATATATATATATCCACATGTTTACTATATATATAGTAAAATATATGAAGCTTAGTTTCATGTTAAAAGAAAAAATTCTTAGAATTTAAATTAAGTAAGATTTGTTTGAGCAAAGCAAATCAAAAGTGGTGCATTAAGTACTTCCTAAAACCATAGGAGATTCTAAGAACTTCAGCCACCTATGTGACCCAATGGCATTTACAGAGAACAATTTAACTGGCGATAGTTTAGGCAACCAGTGAATTGGTCATAGCTTGACTAGTTAATTATTAATAATTTAGTTAGGTAACTGGATATAAGGTCTTTTACAGTTAGCCAAACCTCAGTTACTGTGGTTATATTCTACATTGGTTTGTTCTCTTTAGCCCAGAGTAGCTTCCTGGTTCAAATTTATGGTTTCCTACAAAGTGTTAATTACCACACTGCATCCTAACTAAGGGTTGGCAACTTCCTTGTATAAAGAGCAGGGTAGCAAATTCCTTTGTCATTGCATGTTACATAGTCTCTATTGCAGGTACTGTAGACTGTAGCAGCTAGCGACAAAATTTAAGTGTATAAGTTCGGCTGAGTTCCAGTAAGACAGGTTGAGGGCTCATTTGACACATGGGTTGGTATTTGTTGATTCCTGCCCTACAGATGTTCATGGCTAAAGTGTTTGGCATGTACCCTTCTAGAAATTTTACTGTTTATATTTTAGCTTATCACTGTGTACATGCATATAGTTTTTATTTCTTTTTAAGTAGAATCAAGAATGAGGTGAAATTTCTTATGCATTAGTTTGGCAAAGTGTGATAGAAGGAAACAGGAATTTTCTCACATTGTTATCTACATTTTAACGAAGAGTATTTATAATTAGCAAAAACGTATAGAAATCAAAGGGTCTATAGAGTGATTTTTTTTCAGAAAGCATCAAAAAGTAAATTTATTTATTGATACTGAGCTGATAATACAGCTAGTGGGTGAATAATTCATCCTATAGCATGCTGAATGAACTGAAAACAAGAAGTTGGTCAGAAGGAGGCAGAGGAATTTTATCTCGTAGGAATCAGAGCTGAGGAGCTCCATAATCATCTGGCAACCTCGCAGTGTTGCATCTGTGATTAGAAATGTGCATGCTAGCAACTCCAGGGATCCCCCGGATTCTCCACTTAAGGTTCTGGTCAACAGTGGCCACAATGTAACACTTGTGTTGAGTTACTCTCTGCACTAAGCAGTCTTCTGCGTGGGTCCCTTTATGTGTGCAAGGAAATAATTCAAACTGTGGATCCTTGGCAATCCTCAGGGCCACTTGAAACTTCTGTCCTATTTTCTCACTTCCCACCATTACACAAGCAGTTATACAAGGGATACACTTGGGACACAGACAGTCCATCATCAATTATACCAAGTCCAATTTGGCTTTGATGGAAAAGTTGATAAAGTTAGTATCAACCAGGATGTGATAAGGTGTGCCCAGCTGTGTATTATACTGGAAAATTAAGCAGGGAGGATGTTGGGGGACTTCTCTTTCCTTTACAGTACTGGGATCTTCCTTCTCTTTCTTTTTAGGTTTCAATCTATCCTTTTCTTTGAGTCTCTCATCTCTGAGACTAAGCATTTGCTTCATGGTTGCGTACTTTCTTTTGTTTCCTCATGTTCATGCTGCTGTCCTGTTTCTTCCGGAATCACTATTATTATTTTTATGTATTTAGTATGAGGTCTATAGGGTCTTACTACACAAATCAGACTCATAGTGATCCTTACTGTTTTTTGGCCTTCCAAGTGCTGGGATTACAGGTGCCCACCACCACACCCTATCTTGGCGGGGCCAAGCAGGCCCGGAATCAAACCCCCAGCCCCTGCCTCTCTGTCTAGGCAGGTGCTTTAATCTGCTGAGCTACCTGGCCAGTCCCAAGAGGGATTATTTAAATAAATGTGGAAGAAATTTAATGGAATATTGTATATATGTTAAAAGAAATAGAGTGCTTTTATGGAAAGATGTTCACCATATACTATTAAGAAATAATTAAACTATAAAACATAAAAATCATTTAAAAAGCATAATTATCAGGAGAGTAGTATTTGTCTTCTCATATTATAAAAGAAATATTTATTTATTGATTTATTTGGTAGAGGGTCTCACCACAAAGTTCAGACTAGTAGATATCCTCTTTGACTCAGCCTTCCCAGTGCTGGGATTACAGGCATGTGCCTCTATGCTCAGTTTCCATGGCTGGCTTGGCATGGGGCCAGCATGGTATGTGATGCTGGGGAGGGAATCCAGGTCCTTGTGCTTGCTAAGCAGGTGCTTAGACTGCCAAGCTATCTTCCCTGGCCCAAAATTCTGTTTTTTTTTTTTTTTTTAAATTTTAAAGCCAACTAAACAGCCTGCTTATTCATGTAAAACACTGGGAAGAGTTTATTATCCACTGATAGGACACTATGTTTTGTTCTTAAGTAATTTAAAGTTTTCACACATGAATTCTAAAATTAGTGCATTACTTTTTGCATTTTGACTTTCAGAGTTTGAAAACATAAGTCTGCTGAATATCATTACTGCAATCACCTGGGAATGTCAGGCTATTGTTCAGAGAACCCAGTTACAAGGCACAATCACAATTTAGTATGAAGATATCAGCTTTTACAGAACTGCCATTAGCAGGAACAGAGAAAGAGGAGGATGTAAATATGTACTGCACAGAAATCTCTGTTGCTTTCTGCCTGTGATTTCCCATTTTCACCTGTGGGCGAATTTTAAGAACTCTGTGAATTAATGGCAATGTATTTTGGTATGGAAAATGAATGCATTATTTAAATTATAAAACTGGAATTAATGCAAAATGAGGCTTGTTAATGTTTTTAATGCTATGGCAACTGCAAATGTTCATTTTTTGATGTCTATTTTGAGGACCTGGAACAAGGCTTTTAATCAATGTATTATACATCAAATTGATACTGTTAACGTCTGATTATTCAAATTAATAAAATATTCATAGAGAAATGTCCAAAGTTTTATATTTCTCAGACTTGTGCTCCCCTACCCCCATTAATTATCATGCCTAGAAGCTTTTTAGTGAGAGCAGCAGTCATCAGGCTGACAGAACCTGACAGGCCAGCAAGGCCCAATTACACTTGTGATCTGTGGCACTTTGATGTCCAGGAAACGAAGAGCGATAGGGGCAAATTGGGCAGCACATTATGTTAATGACTTGATTTAATCCAGCCACTAAACTTTATGTAGCCTGTTAAAAAAGATGCTAACACTAATTATACCACTTTGGAAAGGAAAGGAGGGGACAAGCATTTCATAGAGAAAAAGTGAAGCTCATAAATGTTGTAAATGAAATGAAACAAAATGAAGTAATCTATGATTAATTATAGAACATAGACATGAAGAAAAGAGAAAGAACCAATATGCTGAAGACCTGGGAAATCTATGAGATTCCTTTTAAGGATCAGCATTTCTAAGATACAACCACGTGCTGACAGATTTTATAACACACAAAGACGAATGATGTTCAATTGTTTACACAGTATTTAGAGAATTCAAATTTCATCTTATAATGAGCATAAATGGCATTTATCTAAGACATTACTTTTATTCCTATTTTTGCAACACTACAGAGGTAATTTTAGAAAAGCCTATAAAATGGGGGTAAGTGTAAATAGGTTCATCTAATTACTTTATAAGTTTGTGTATTTTATCTATTTTTTACACTATTGCAGCATCTTTGAAAATGCAGTGCAAGACTGCAAAGCCCCTAAGGATAGCAGTGTATTTTTTTTTACTCATTGTTTTATTTCCAATCCTTAGAATTAGGCTTAGAGCATTGTAAATAAATATCTAATCTCCTTCCATTCATTAAAATGACACAGAGGTGACACAGTAGTCCCACACATGTGGGAGACTGAGGCAAGAGAATTACTTGAGCCCAGTAACATGAGGTAGCCTGAGCAACATAGTGAATTCTTGTCTTAAAAAAAAAAATGCATATATATGCTATGGTCTGCACCTACCTTTGCAGCCTGTTCTCCTGGGAATCCTCATGTGAACCATAACAGTGTTAGGCCATCTAAAATCCCTTTCTGAGTCCCAGAACAATCCATACTTCATGTTATCTCAAGTTTTTTGGTTGTTCCTTTGACCTTTAGAGATACTTTCCCACTTTTCTCTGACTCCTATGCACCAGAATTTGGTTCAGGCTTTACTAATTCTTGGAAGTAATCCTTGATTAAGGTCTCCAAAGCTGACTTTGGCACCCATCCCCTGGTGCTCCCAACAGGACTCTATGCTTTCTAGTACCCTAGTGCCAGGACCACCCCCTTGTCTCAGTTGCTCAAGACCCTAATATACAAAGGGGCACCATTTTCACACACCCATATATTAATTTGTCTGCACATAAATGCTATGTAAATAGTTGTCATACTGTATTGTCTAACAAACAATGATAATAAAAACAAGTGAAGGTTCAGTTGAGATGTTGCTGGGTGATGAATTTAGCAGGAATAGCTCAGGATCCTGTGTACAACAAGCAATACATTATAATTGTGCACTCACTGTCAAGTAATAGGCAGCTCCATTTCCTGAAGATCATGGGAAGCTGTGCTTAGGGTATGTCTGCACCAACAAAAGTATGGCAGGAGCAGGGGAATCATGCCAGGGTGACAGGGAAGCAAAAGCATTGCATACTGCACAGTGCAGCCACAGCCCCAGATTAATCAGACATTCAGAATGTAAAGGTTATTCACTTCAGCCCAGGTGCCTCCCCTGAATCTGTAGAGATGACAGGGATGATTGACAGGGTGTTGAGTTGTCTCAGGGTCATGCCTGTCCCAGAATTCTCTCTGATCTTAATTATATGTATGAGATAGAGTGTTTATTCATGATCCTTTATTACAGTTTGAGTAGGGTGGAGGTGACTGAATGTCAGGGTGGGGGATCTAACACATATGTGCTCTTGCCTAGATTATCAGAGATTACCTGATGCTCTTGTTAAGCAATCCTCTCTGAGTACAGTGTAAGGAGAAATGGCACTGTAGTACTGTGTAGGAGCGAATGATTGGGAAACGATGACTTTCTCAGCTCCACTGTTTTTAACTGTGAGATGCAATGCTTTGGGGAATATTTTAAACTTAAGGTTGCTTGCATCCACAGATAATGAAAGGCAACTGTTAAGGGTGTTTACTCCACAGACTAAGTTCTCTGAGGAAAAAGACTGCTTCTTTTATATTTGCCCAACACAGGAATATGCACGTGAATGAAGAACACTACTGTGAGGAGATACTAGGCTGAATTTACCTAGCATATACTAGGTACTTGGTAACACGATCTGATATAATCTGGATCTGAAATGTCTCCCAAAGGCTTGGTCTCCATAGGTCATTAGGAGGCGTGTCCTCTTTCATCCTCAATCATGAGGTGAATGGGCTTCTTTTGCCTGGTACTCCTGACATAATGTGCTGCATTATGATAGGCCCAAAAGCAACAGGGCCAATGTGTCATGGACTAAACAGACACTAAACCAGAACTGTGAGCCAAAACAACCCTTTTATCTCTGTAATGATTATCTCAGGTACTTTGTTACAGCAATGAAAAGCTAACCTACATAGTTTCCTTCAAATAAAGACAAAATATCATTGTCTTGACATTTCAGCCCACTGTGAGACAAACTAATGAACTACAGGTATTTTTAGGCTTAAACAAGGGTTTGTGACATAATAATCCAACAAAAGTTGATTATCAATAATCAGACAAAATGACACTTCTTGACAGAATGCAATAAAAAAGACAGCATCATTTTTTGTAGTATTCTTACTAAAATTTGATCTCGAGAAAACACCAGATGAATCCCAATTGAAGGATATTCTGTAATATAAATTAATAACCTAGTTTTAGTATTAGGAAAGACCAAAACAAATGCTGAGGAATCAGTACAGATTAATGAAGGCTAAAGTCATGAAAACAAAAGGCAACATGTGATCTGGATGGGATCTTAGACCAGATCAATATGCTATAAATTATACTACTGAGGTAGGTGGAAAAATTTTAATGAGAACTACAATACTGTAAAATATTTTACATGTTTGGTTTTTGTTCAGTATCCTGGAAAACAGTTCATTCCCGAAACCCTTGGGGCCTCCAGAGAGAGAAGAATGTCTTTTGCATGCCAATAAGGTGACTGATGGCTACAGGCTCATCCCTGGAGAGGTCAGGGTAAGATGAGAGGGTTGGGACTTTCAGCTATAACCCCTAACATCTGGGAGAAAGGCTGAGGGTTAAGTAGATCATCAATGGGCAATGAGTTAATCAATCATACCTACCTAATGAAGCCTCCATAAAAACCTCAGAGGAATGGCTGGAAAGCTCTGAGACAGCCAAATATGGAGAGGTTCCCAGAGGGTGACACACTGTACTCCTCACATACTGTCTCATGCATTCCTTCACGTATGTCCTTTATAGTAGTCTTCACAATAAACTAGTAAAAGTAGATAAGTGATTTCTCTGAGCTCTGCTATTCATTTTCACAAATTAATTGAACCCAAGGTGAGGATCATGGAAATCTTAATGTGCAGCTAGCTGACTGGCTGCACAAGAATACAGGTTAAAATTTTGGAGTTAACACTGGCATCTGAAGACAATCTTGCAGGACTAAGCCCTGAATGTAGGATATGATGCTACTATCTAAAGGTAGACAATACTCCAGTATTAGATAATGCTACTACCTCTAGGTAGTGGCAAAATGTTAACAATATGTGAGTCTGGATAAATGATATGTAAGAGTTTTTCCTCTCACTCTCATATTCTCTCTCTCTCTCTCTCTCTCTCTCTCCACTTTGCAGTACTGGGGATCAAACTCAGGATCCTGTGCTTACCAGGCAGGCACTTATGCCACTGAGCCATCACCCCAGGTTCCAAATTGATTTTTTTCCCCTTCATATCACTTTTTAAAAAAGTGGATAATGAATTTATTTCACAATAACCTTCAACTTCTAAAAACAATGAAGAGAGACAACAATCAAACTTAGTCAATCTGTACAGAAATAGATGTCCCCCATATAGAAGAGGAGTGGGAGATCAAGACAGCTCTCCTTTCAACGTCATGCTTTGTCATAAGGCAGCTAATTTCACTCAGGATCATGATACCAGGACCTTCATTCACCTGCTTGCAGCTACACTCTTCATACAGCTACACTGAGGTTGAGTTTCATCATGAATTTTGGAGGGTATGCAGTCATTCAAACCATAGTAGGCACTGCTATGATGATTTCCTTAGGTTTTTCAATCTTAATGCTACAGATTATTTAACAAAACTAAATTTCATCGGTTAAGAAACTGGCCAGTATATTCTATTGAAAGAACCTTTAAAAGCACATGGGAACTGATTAATGGCTACTAAGGCAGAAGAACTGTTTGTCTTAAGTGATAGTCACACTTTGGGGATAGCATCTAAAATACCATTATAGGAGTTCTTTTTTTTTTTTTTTTGTCTTTTTGAGACAGGGTCTCGTTATGCAGTTCAGGCTGGCCTTGAGCTCACTTTTTTAGCCCAGGCTGGTCTCGAACTCGCACCAATCCTCCTGGCTCAGCCTCCCGAGTGCTGGGATTACAGGCGTGCGCCACCACGCCCGGCACATTTTTTTTTTTTTTTAATTTTATTTATTTTATTTTTTTCTTGTTTCAGAACTTTTGTTTGTTTATTCACTCATTTTAATGGCCGGCTCAGCCCACCCCGAGGGCAGGGCTGGCGCAGCATGTGGTGCCGGGGATCGAACCGCAGTCCCAGAAGCCGCCCAAGTTTTCCCAAGCAGGCGCTTTAGACCATTGAGCCATCCCGCCGGGCCCCAGGAGTTCACATTTTAGACAGGAAATGAAGATTATATTAGACTGTAGCAAAGTAAGACAAGTTACTTTTCCTGAAATAATGGTAAAGAGCCTCAGTTTACTATAGTAAGAGACAATAAATATGCACCAGAATTAACTGAACATTTTAGAGAACTAGTTCTTATTAATCAAGCATCTTTGTTCTACTCTAGGTAAGAGAAATGTACAATTTCACAGAGATGCTAACAGTGCTGCCAACATGCACATAGTTCTCTGTAGGTCTAAGGCAAGACCTCTCAATCTCTGCACTGTACATGTTTAAAGTTAGATAGTGCTAATTGTGGGTTTTGAATATGGCAATATGTTGAGTGGCAACTTTGTTTTTTTTTTTTTTTGTGGGACCAGGGTTCGAACTCACGACCTTGCACTTGCCCAGCAGGCACTTGTGCCTTGGAGCTATCTCCCCAGTCCCCGATTGAGTGGCAACTTTGACCTTTGCCCACTACATGCTTGCAACAGTTCCTCCCATCATGTCTGCAGACATCAAATGTCCCTTGGGCAACAAAATCGCTTCCAGTTAGAATTACTGATCTGAGAGTGTATAATTTAAAAATTTCCACATAGTCAATATTGATTTCAGGTAATGAGCAGTGTTTAGAAGATAGAATTAGATGTTGCACCATTTCCTAGTATCTACTAATGGATAAAATTTAAGTTGTTTAGCTTGTGTCCTGTAACTGAGGCCTTCTGTCTTTCCTATTGAAAGCCTGCTCTTGGTGCATCTGGACTTCTTAAGTATACAATGCACATTCCCTTATATGAGAAGTGCATGTGACTTTCTGCACATCTCTGACACATCACATGTACAGCAGGTCATGCCCTGCTGTGTGTAACTTGATGAATGGTGCACATCAGATAAAGACAGACATAGTCTACAAGCTATATGTGGCTACTTACATCTCTCACCTTGGTGCTGGGCATTTTTGCATGACTATCTTTGGGCAAGAAGCATGCAGAGAAGTTCAGCCCAAAATTATTAAGGAAGAACAGTAGCCCATGAGAAAGGGAAGGAAATGGGCAGGCCAGCCCAAGGGCATATCTTCCATGATGGCTCATTGTTATGGTTTGTGTATAGATGTCCCCACAAAGCCTCATGCAGTCATGGGGCAGCTTCTGGAATTTGTGATTGGTGGGTGTGGGTGCTGCACTTCCCCTCTGACAGGTGATTTGCATTTCAATGTAAGGAAGAAAGAGAAGTTAGCTGCTTGAGCTGCTGTTACTCCTCCCTTCTCTCTTTGCCTGCCCACATGAAAGGTTGTTTTCTACCATATTCCTCTCTGTCTTGGAGTCAGCTGAATATGCACTGAAACCTCCAGTAACTGTGAGCTTCCCTTCCCTTCCCTCATTTTGAGTTTCGGGTATTTATTTGTTCCAGCAAAGAGAGCAGAGTAATTAAGACACTCATTTAAAAAAAAAAAAAAAAATCACTCCAAATTTCTCTTTCCCCTGAATTCCCTTAATTAGTAAATAATTGTAAGCCAAGTCACCTCTTCTTTTGAGATCTATTTTATTTTACTAATCTGGAAAAAATGAAGGTAGTCTAGATATTAGTTAAATATTCTTTAGCTCCAATATATTAATATGATACTAATTACACATATTGTAGTTTTAACAAGAGGTATGAGTGCTGACTGTAGATTGCCAAGGTAAATATCATCTAGCCTGATTTATTATGCCATTTCTCTCTCTCCTTTTTGTTCAAAAGGCTAAATCATACAGGTAACCAAAAAACTTGTAGAAATTTTGATGGATGAGAAAGCAATGTTTGAATCAAATATGCAGACTTATGAAGAATGGAGGATTGCCAGTAAAATGCTATGATTCTTAATTTTACTTGTGAACCTGACTGGGTACTCAAACAGTTGGTCGAATTATTCTGAATGTCTCTGAGGATGTTACTGGTGAAACTGATATTTAAATCAGTAGAACAAGTCAAACAGATTGCCCTCCCTTATACAGGTAGGTCAAGTTCAGTCAGTTGAAGACTTGACTAGAGCACAAAAGCTGAGGAAGAGGGATTCATCCTTCCTGACTCTCTTGATCTGGGTCAGGGGTCTTTTTATGCCTTCACATTCAGCCTAGCTCTTTGTGGCTCTCAAGCGTGTTGGCTTCTTTACACCACTGATTTGCTGATTCTGTCAGGCCCGTGGACTCCCCCTGCCACTATACCATCAGCTCTCTAGAGTCACCATCTTGCAGACTCCAGAACGTAGGACTTCTCAGTCTGCAAAATCTCAGGAGCCAATTTCTTTAACAAATCTCTTCTGATGTCTGTCTCTTTATTTATCCTATGGGCTTGTTTATTGGTACAAAATTAAACTCACATACATTTTCCCACTGATACTATTATGGAATTGTCCTAGTGAAAAGGAAGAGAATTTCATTCCATGGGTTGATAAAATTATTTTGCAATTTAATATTTAAGCAAAAAATTATATTTAACTGAACTGAATGCTGTAATTAAGTCTTCAGGCAACTGTATATAAAATTTTTTCTTATCAACTTTGAACAATGAGAATTGCTTATGAGGTTGTCACTTTAGATAATATTACTATGGTAAAAAGTATATAATAATAGTAATATAATAAAACTTTGGATAGGTAGAATGTTCTGTTTGTATTTATCAAACACAAAAACAATGCACATCTCTAGTTCATGGAGGCATTGGTGACAATATTCTATGGTTTTGTTTTGCAAAGATATTAAGTTAAGAATGTGTAAAAGAAGAATTAAAAGAAGCACTGCAATTGTTAACACAAAAGTAGAACTTCATTAAATAGAGTTTCTGATATTAATCACTTCAGGAAAAGATGTTACATTGGTAGAGTCAGTAGGTGTGCCCAGGCCAAACAGTGGGGCTGGATGCAGGGTCAGTGGCCCAAAAACAGTGCTGAATTTTTGTTGCATGTGCTTAAAAATGAAGAGAGTAATGCTGAACTTAAGAGTTTAGATGCAGAGTCTCTGATTATGAACATATCCAGGTGAACAAAGCACCCAAGATGCACCACTGTACGTACAGAACTCATGGCCGGATTAACCCATCCATAAGCTACCCCTGCCATACTGAGATGATCCTTACTGAAAAGGAACAAACTGTTCCTAAGCCAGAGGAGGAGATTGCACAGAAGAAAAAGGATACCCCAGAAGATTCTGAAGAAATAAAAACTTATGGCATGGGAATAAATTAAGCATAAAATGAGTACAAATACATTAATGTTGTTGGCTATTAAAAAAACCTCCAAAATAAGTCATTTACAAATGCAGATGTCCTCTGATTAAAGTAGTCATTATGTATATGTGGAATGTACCCATAAAATTAAAATAAAAAAATTAATAGTAAAACAAAAAAATTATTTCAGGAAAAGTAGTGTTAACAAACAGTAAAAGCTAAGGCTTTTAACTTTACTTACATTTATTTTAGAAAAGCTTTCCCTTTTCTACAACAAAAGATGCCCTGATGGATATATGGTATGCTTGTTATATATATATATATATATATATATATATATATATATATATATATATTTTTTTTTTTTTTTTTTTTTTTTTTGTTGGGACCAGGCTTCAAACTCACAACCTTGCACTTGCCAGTCAGGCACTTGTGCCATACAGCTATTTCCCCAGCCTCTATCTGTCATATATATTTAAAATAAAATTCTCTTCTCAAAATTTCAATGTACATGCTACTTTATAATAATGTGTACAAAAAAAGCTAAGGAATACCTACTACATAAGATTAATTATCTTCTGAAAAGATTTAATTTTTTGTCAGAAATGAAATAGCCTTAATAGTATATCAACAGACACTCTTAGACATGAATAGACTATGAAATTCCTATTAGACAAACTATCATACTTTTGAATGCAATACTGTACTTTGAATTTTTTAATGGCTGGGCACAGTGGTGCACAACTGTAACCCCAGCACTCTGGAGGTTGACCCAGGATCATTACCATGAGTTCGAAAGCAGCATGGATTACACAGTGAACTCAAGATCAGCATGTCTCAAAAGAGAAAAACAAACATCAGATTCAGATCTGCCTCATTACATTCCGGGACACTGCTCCTGCCAGGGAAGGAGCAAAGTTGGCTGATGTTGGCAAATCATTCTGTAGGCTACCAGTGTTGTGTCCTCTTGGCAAAAACCATGCTTACATGTGACAGTTCATTGCATAATGAAACCTACAGAAAATATCCTGTAGTAGAAAATTACTTGGCTGAGATTATGAAAATATATTAAAGCTTTCCAGAAACACTGTTGCTTACCATTTTGAATTATGTTTGCTTGTTTGTTTTTAATGGCCAGCTTAGCCTGCCCTAGGGGTGGGACTGGCACGGCATAGGGTGCCAGGAATTGAACCGCAGTCCCTGCAGTTGCCTAAGCTTTCCTAAGCAGGCACTTTAGACCGTTGAACCATCTCGCCAGCCCCCATTCTGAATTATGAAGACTGATAATACCATGGACAAAAGGGCCTTGTTGTGGAGCATGTCAGTTATGGGCATTAATCTACTGACCTGTTTGATACTCATGGAGATGGGACCTGGAATAATGCAGTCATCACTGTCAGAGGCAGATCTGTCCTCTTCCTCTGTTAGAAAGGCAATAGTTATCCAAGGTTGCAGCTATTTCTTATGAAACAGAAACAAGTACATTCCATAGGATAAACCATAAAAAGATAATGTGATAGTAATGTTTATATCTCTTTTGGTCAGTAAATTTGTTCACAAATATAATACATTTTAGAAAATAAAGAAGATTGGAAATTTGAGGTTTAGTTTTGGTAAACACGAAGGAAATTAAAAGACATATATGAAGGCTGGGGAATAGCTTCGCAGCCAGTGCTGGCCTGCAAGCATGAGGTCATGAGTTTGATTGCTGGTACCAAAAATACAACACAATACAACAAAACAAAGCAAAAACAAAACACAACAGCCCCTCCAAAAACACGGATAAAAATACATATAGTGACCAAAATATACTGTAAATGCTTAAATTTAAAAAATACAATAGAATACACTTTGCCATTAATTTCCCTTAAAATACCCTACTCCTTTTGAACACATCCTATTATTCTGCTGCTTTCTGAAGCAGTTCTGGAAGGCTTCCTTTGTGTCTATATGAAGTCAGAACCACAGTCTATACCCTGTGCTCTGTATAACTGCTAGGAAGACAACAATATGTGTTGTATCAAATACTGGAAATGTACTACTAATGTGTTTTGAAACTGTCACATTGTTATTTCTTACTAAATGCAATAAAAACAAAACCAACCAACCAAACAAACAAACAAAAAAACCCCCACAGTGATGGCTGCTGTCAAGTGCCAGCCACAGAAAGGCAGGCTCTAAAGACATTATAGTGTGTCCTCGTGCTTAGTTATAGGATCTGGTTCTGTGTGATCTCTGGTTCTTCCTCAAAGTCACAGTGACTGTGGAAAGTAAAAGTTTTAAATTGGTCCATGACACAGAGGCAGCCACACAGAGCAACTAAGGACACTCAGGAAAGACAACTTTCAGAACTGTTTTATATGCAGCAAGACTGACTGGCGTAAGAGTATTTAAAGGGAAAATTTTCAGGGGAAAATTATATATACATATTGGCTGGGTTAAGGGCAGGTCTCACACTCTATGTGGAGGTGGGGGTCGAATCGCAGTCCCCAGCACCCTAGTGACTGCCAAATCATGCGCTTTAATCAACTGAGCTACCTGGCAAGCTCCCAATATTCTTGTAATAATGGTTTAAATATTTAAGCATATTTGTTGTTTTCAATCACACTTCATATAGGTTATAGAATGAAATTTAAAAACTTTAAAGAGAAGCATAAATAAATGTTTTATAAAAGCCTAACCAATAACATTGTATCAAAGTCAGTGTTACCCTTACTATTTGAAAGTTTAAAAGCATAAAAAGTTTTACAGCTTCATTTGAGACAAAACTGAAATTCTGTAAGCTGTACACATTTAAGTTGCAACACTGGCTATTTGGAAGATGCTTAATATTGCAAAATCATCACATATCCATCACCCCCAAAAGTTTCCTTAAGATCTTTGTAATTGCTTCCCTCTGCCCTTTCTTTGATCTCATGCATTCTTTATCCTCACCTACTTGTTTTTTAGACTTTTATGGAAAAGGAACCATGCAGTAACTTTTTGGGGGGCTAGGGTTCTTAGTTTTAATTTTAATAAATCAAGACTGCAGAATATTCCTAGTGATAACACTGAATCAAAAAAAAAAAACAAACCATAAAACTGTTCACAATAGTTATTGGGAATGAGGCCAGCAATGGCACTTGCTCTGTACTCTATTGGGGAACGATAGCTGCCATTAGAAGAGACACAATTCTTCCTAGTGTTAGCTGAGCAGAAGAGATGACCATAAACTATCAGTTGTCAAGAAATCAGTACCATGAGCTCCACTGTACCATTAAATGAAGGTGTTCTATGGTGCATACTATAGTCAACAAAACAAAACAAAGAGTTATATAAAAAAAATATTGATTTAAAAAAGAAAGTCACCTTCTGGTTCTATTTCTTCTGTTATTTCTGTTTCATCTTCAGAAGAAGCCAAACTTTGTTCTGCAAGCTGGCCCTCAGAGAGTAAAGATATATCATCTTCTTTTCCTTGTTGCATTTTCTCTGCATTCTTTTTTACCTCAGTTACACTTTCTGGTGCAATCTGCAGAAAAATCACACAGCTATATTATTGCTTATATTGAATTTTATAGAATTCTTGCTGCCGAACTAGAATAAGCAAGCATGTAGATTTAAGGCAAATATACAGAAATACAGTATACATACATAAGAACTACATTAGAAAAAAACAGAAAACCATAGAAACTGTGCAGATACATGAAAATCTAAATATACACCAAGAATTAGAAAAACAGTGATCTCAAAATGAGTTTTACAATAAGACTATTTTACATATCTATATACTACCTGCCAATATTAGTATAATTACAGCTGCTCCATTTGTCATATTTTGAGTTTTCTAAAGCCAAGAAGTCATATGAAAAAATAGTATACATTATGATTTACTGAGTTATGTCAATACTCACAAGGCAAAGTCTTAAGGAACCAAACCAAACCTTCCAAAACAATTTAAATTCAGATGCATACCTTGGGAATATGTGAAATATCTGGTATCTGATCATCTATTCCTGGTGCATGCTCCACATCTGATGAAATTTTCTTTTTATCTTCAGGAGGTATAGAAATCTCCTTATATTAATGTGAAAACATAAACATATATTACTTTATATTTTATAGTAAGTTCTAAATCATCCTTTGATGTATATACACACATACACACACACATATATATATACTAGCAAAAATTTAATATAAATATAAATTTAATGTAAATATATATACTCCCAAAAATCTCTAGCTAATATAATACCTATGTGACACTGAACTTAATTAGCATATGTACTTAAATAAATGGTGGACATGCTATCTTTCTTTAGGGTGCTGAGGATTGAACCCAGGGACTCATGCATAATAATCACAAGTTCTATAACTGAGGTACATTTATAGAAGGATATTCTTTTTTTTGGCCAGCTCAGCCCAACCTGAAGGCAGGGCTGGTACAGCATGTGGTGCTGGGGATTGAACCATGGTCCTCTGCACCTGCCTAAGCTTGCCTAACCAGGTGCTTTACACCACTGAGCTATCTCATCGGCCCATAGATGGATATTCTTTAATGTGTATAGATACGCATTTTAACAATTGCAAATACAGTTCATTGAAGCATTTTTTTTTTCTCTTTATTTGCAGAATAGGGGATTGAACTCAGGCCCTTGCACTTGTCAGGCAAATGCTTAGTCTACTGAGATATCTCTTTCAGCCCCAGAAGCATTGTTTATTATAGCAAAAAAATGAAAAGCAACACAAAGGTCTTACATTAGGACATTAGTTAAAGTGTGGTTCAAATACCTGAGTTCTGTGTAACCATGAAAATATAATGATGCAAATTTGTACTCATTGTTATTATAGAGTGTATATGATATAGTATAAAATAAAATGGTAGTCATAGAACATAAGGATGGTGGTTTTAAGTTTTATTTAAAAAATGGGTCTAGCGAAATAGCTCAGTAGAATAAGTGCTTGCCTGGCAAGTACAAAGACCTGAGTTCAATTCCTGGTCCTGTAAAAATAAATAAGTAAGTAAGTAAATAAATAAATAAATAAAATTAAAAAAACAAACCTCTGACCAAATATATGTATGTGTGTATTTTAATGGGAAAAAACACTGAAGGAAATTCACAAAAACTCTGAGTTGTCTAATTTTTCTATGATGATATGTTACTTTGTACCTTAAGAAATTATACATGGTAGAATAGGTATGTGCATCTTATGATCAATATTATATTTTTATTATATTATCAACTAGAGTTGCTAGCACACAATAAACACTCAATAAATGCTAACTAAAAGATGTTGTCTGAGTTATAGTTATTTTGATTTATTTAATACACATATATTAAAGTATTATCTATGCAAAACGTTTTTGGTAGTACTGTGGACTGATCTCAGGGCTCTGTGCATGCTAAGGAAACACTCCAGCACCAACCCACCAGTATCTCAAATGTTTGCTACTTACAGAATTGTGATGTGGTATGATATCCACAAAAGACACCTTCTTATCTATGGGTCTTAAACGTTGCCTTGGTTTAGGTCTTGGTGTCTAAGACAAATGAGCATGTCAGACTCAGTTAGATTATTGTATCTAAGTAAGTCTTCAGCTATTGTCTCATAGAGACATTCGACTATTAAGTTTATATGTAAAGGTGCATATTTGAAAGAAATTTCAAAGTCACATCTGCTCACCTCAGCTGGCATGCTAACAGAGGATGGTGGAGGTAATCTTCGATCAACTTCTGGCTCTTCCCTGCATATAATATTTCCTAAGTCTTCAGGAGTTACTGGTCCACCTGGTGGCAGGTAGGCAAATTTCCATTTCAATATAACATGGATGGTGCCTGCAGGTTGCTTTTGATGATTTGTTAACTCAAATATTCCTGTCAGAAACAAAAAATAATTTTAATTAACTCTGGTGTAAAGTTTTGTTACCATCTGAGGAACCAAGACTTACCCTTCAATATTAAATACTTTAGATTTTTACTTATAATTCAAATATCTTAGAGAATAAAATAAAGAGGATCTATGATAGGTTCATCTCTTTTTTAAACTTCTTTTTCTTGTGTGTGTGTGTGTGTGTGTATATGTGTGTGCCCAAGATCTTATTACGTAGTTTGGACTCATAGTGATCCTCCTGATTTCTGCCTCTCTCATGCTGGGATTACAAGTGTGTGCCACCACAGCAGGGACCTGGTTCATTTTTTTTTTTTTTTAAAGTAAAGGCCTCAAATATAACACTTATTCAACTATGAGAAGATTAATTTATAAGTATTTTGATTCACTGAAATCAAATTTAGAGATTATTCAGAATTCTGCCTTCCTCTAAATATTATACTGGGTTATGGCTCATTTATCAACATTCATTTTAAGTTGAATATTCTTGTAAGATGTTTGTTTCTAAAGAAAACAGTAGGGCCAGGGAGATAGCTCAGCAGCATAAGCCTGGCACAAACAAGGTGCTGAGTTTGATCCTCAGTACCATAAAAGAAACAAACAAACAAAACGCTGAAGACAATATTGGAAATTTCAAATAATTTATGCTAATTTTAAATATATTTTACTGGTATTTATTAAATTATTCCAAGGTAAAGCAGAATTGTAAAAATTCCAGTAAACTGAGAGACTTTCTGTATTGTAGACCTCAACGAGCAAGAGGAAGATACTAGTAATCCCATAGATGTGTTTTTACTAAGGCTCAGTACACTTCCCTGAGTAAATGGTTCTTGATTTGTTGAACAGTTTTGATCAGTTTCTGGAGTCCTTAAATGGTTGTAGGGTTATTTTTTTTTTTTGGGGGGGGTCTTTGTTTTGGGGGGGCTTTTTTTTGGTTTTGTTGTTGTTTTTCTTTTTAGCCATTTTAACACTGCTATTTGGGAAGGGTATTTACTCAACTTTTGGTCAGCACAAGTCTTCCATGTGCCAGTAGATTCAATTTATTGCCTTTGTTTTCTACCTACATCTTTTTGTTCTCCCTAAATCCTAGAGTTTTGGGCCACCAGGCATGGTGATGCAAGCCTCTAATCCCAGAATTTGGAAGGCTGAGACAAAAGGATTGCTGTGAGTTTTAGGCAGCCTGGGATACATAGTGAGTTTCTCAAAAAAAATGAAAAGAAAGGAAGAGAGCCAGCTAGCTTAGAGTTTGAGCTATTTAGAATTTCTCACTGTTTTCCCAGCTAGCTATTAAAAGACGTGTTAACACCTAAGAACCAAAAAAAGGGTACTCCGAATGAAAGTTATGCTTGAAGTTTAAGGTTTTAGTCATTGGTTTTTTTGTTTGTTTTGCGGGACTGGGGTTCCAACTCACAACCCTGCTCTTGCCAAGCAGGCACTTGTGCCATGGAGCTATCTCCCCAGCCCAGTCACTATTTTTTTCATACTTCAAAATCTAATGCAGTGATTAAAATTTGTGATTCAGTATGAAATTCAGGTAAGTGATACATTTTGTTACTGACAGCATTGGGGAGGCTGAAACAGGAGGATCACTATAGGTCCAAGCTGCATAGTGAGACCCTGCACCAAATACATTAAAATTTAAAAAAATGACATCCAATGTGGACCTTGATAAGACCCTATTTATGTCCCTTGGAATGGAGGGCTGTGAGCATAAACAAAGTGTCTTGCAAGCTCAGAAGGAAGCCAAGAAGATCTTAGCAAAGTATTTGTCCCTGGCTGAAAGACAGGTCTCACCTTGGCAAATGGTGAAAGCAAAGGTTAAGCAGGCTTATACATCATCAGAACTTTGAACACATCCCCTAAGCTACAAACTAGCCTGTAGGCAAAGAATACAATTTACAAACTCAAGGTATTCATGCATACCTTAGGACAATCACTGGCTGACCACTAAGATATTGTGATTTGTGCTTAAGAATCAAACAAACAGAACTTAATGGAGACATCAGTGACTATATACAGTGGGTGAAACAGAATAGAGTTACTTAACCCAGGAAAGTCACCAAACAAACAGAAACTGTGACAGTAGCCACCTGGGGATATTGTACACTGAAATATATGACATAAAATGTTCAAATTTTTTTTTTTTAAACAATCACACATCATGGCCTAGAGCTGTAGCAGCTCAATTGTAAAGCACTTGTCTAGTGAGGCCCCTGGGTTTGATCTCTAATGTGCTGCCCCCAAAAAAATAAAAAAGGAAAAGAGAAATTCTGGAGTTTAAAGTATAATATTGGAATGGAAAACACTCCAGCAGGAGCTGACGAGCAGATCTGAACTGGCATAAAATCAACAGACTGGAAGAACAATCAGAAGCACTGTACAATCTGAAGAGTGGGAGAAAAACTGAAAAATGACTAAAGCCTTGAAAAAACCTGTGGGACACTATCAATTCTACTGACACGTGTAACACGAGTCCAAGGGTTTAAAAAAAAAAAAGGGCAGAAACAACAACTAAATAGATACTGCGAGAAAATTCCCCAAATTTGGTGTGTAACATTAGGATGCAAAACAAGGAGCTTAGAAAGTGGTTAAAAATAAGACAAGACAAGACAAAACAAAACCAAACCAAACCAAACCAAAACTCACCCCAAACAACAACAACAACAACAAAAAACAAGGAGTTTAAGAAACTTCAAGTTGGACAAATACAGTAGACCCACATCTAGATATAGTAGTGCTCAAAATAAAAAAGAGACAAATCTTGAAAATAGCATCAAATATAGGGAACCACAATAAAACAAACTTGATTTATTATTAGAAATAACAGATGCAACAGTTAGTATTTTATTTGACATAATAAAAGTGATGGGAGGAAAAACAAATGATGAAATATATCCAGCGAGATTATCTTTCAAGAAATAAAAGTAAAATAATGATATCCCAAATCATAATGATTGAGGGGATTTACTAATAGCAGACTTGACTTACAACATACATAGGAAGTTCTTCAGTACAAGAAAAAGACATGAGATGGCAATGCAAATCCACATAGAGGAAGAGACTATGAAGGGGATTGCATAGGGACCTATAAAAGATAATAAAAATATACACTGTCTTCTCCTCTGAACTGATTTAAGACAATTACCTAAAAGCTATAAAATTATATTGTTAGGCTTATAACGAAACACTTGTCACTGTAAAAACACAAAGGAGTTACATTAGAATAAGGAAATTACATAAGAGCAGGGAAATGACATCAAAGGCACAGAAAGAAAGAATACCAGAAATATTATGCAAGTATCAGAGGCTCCTAAATTATATATATTCCCTTTTCTTTTAATCTCATTAAATAATAAAATTTTACTATGTATAACAATAATTATAACACTGTATTTTTGGGATTACATATAGCCATACTGTATACATATATATATGATGTCATCATTGTGACTGAAATATTAAACAGATGTTCTACATTTTATTTTATTATGTATTTGGTACAGGGTTTCACTATGCAGCTTGGACTCATAGTGGCCCTCCTGTTTTCAGCGTCCCAGTCCTGGGATTATAGGCATGCACCACCATGCCCAGAATTGGTGGCCTGTTTAGTGCACATGGGGCTGGTGCCAGCGTGGTATGCGGTGCTGGGAATCAATCCTCATCCCTGCACTTACCTAAGCAAGTGTTTCGTCTGCTGAGCTATCTTGCTGGCCCAACCTTCTACATTTTAATGGAATTAAACTAGTTTTCATTTTAAGTAGACTATGATAAAATGCATACTATAATCACTCGAGCAACTGCTAAGGAAATAACTAAAATGGTACTGACATATGCTCAGTTTCAAAGTTGAGAAGGCTAAGAAAATTAGCTATAAATAAGTAACAAGCATAAGAATGAGGTATACTTTAGGTTTGTTTTCACAATTTCATAAAATTGAGAACATAGGCTTACCTGAGATACACCTGTCATGTGCCAAGGAAATCAGAGGCACACTGACTTTTCCTATGTAAAAGTTCTCCTGGGTATCATTATCATCAAACACATAAAAATTCAGAGACTCTGACTTAAGGTATCGATCCAAATCCATATTCATTGGCACTGGGAAACACATATGGTCATCAAATTGTGGATCATTGCTACTGGGAATGATGGCTGTATCATGGTCTGCAAAATCAAAAAACTTGTACACAACATATGGGTGTGGCTGTAGGTGGCTGGCTCGGGACTGCAGGTGGCTGCAACATCTTATGGTAATGTGGAGTTCATTTAAGTTCCCATCTGTGGAATCTGCGGAACTGAGCTGAGCAGTTTTGGGTGCTTGCAGACTTAACTGGAAAAACATACATATTTATATTACAGAAATAGTACAGTTAGGATATAAACAGCAGCTGCCAACCCCCAAACAAAATAGTTACATAAAAGAACAAAAGCTGCATATTTTCACTGCAAAGATTCATGTAAACATTGGTGTTAAAACCAAGAAAGAGTCAACCTGACATTCACCAGTTTTATGTAGTAGCTAAAAAATAAAGTGAGCATGCATCAAAAGAGGAATGCCTGACTAAAGGAGATTCACTTGCTCATCCTGAGTGATGGATGATTATTTTGCTATATTTATATGGCCTTCTACTACCACAGGGGTTTCAAGAAGCACATAAAGTGTCTGAATCCAGTTGCTATCAGAACGAGCCAACAGAGTCACAAAGAAACCTGGAAGGGATCCAAAAAAAGGCTAAACTGGGAGGATACTTCAGAAAAATGATGAGCAAAAGGAGTTATTAGGCAGAGCTGGAAGCTACTCTGTTGTCTCTGGGAAATATCACTAAGATGGCCAGCAAACAAGACAAAAATTGCACTCACTGGTAAGTCTTCTACAGCTGATGAAATCTGGGACAAATGCATTGTTAGTGTTCTGGGCATGGTGGTGCCTGCCTGTGATTCCCCACTAGGGAAGCTGAGGTTGGATGATCCCTGTGCATTCAAGGCAAGCCTGGACTACAGAGCGAGACCCTATCTAAAGAAAAAGAAAGTTAGTGTTTTAGTGGCATGTTTATTTTTAGTGCAGGAAAGGTCTTCACTTTTCCATAAAGGAGTATCTCTACATTTTTCAATATGGATTGAACACTCAGGATCTGACACTAGGAGAAGTTGGGGAAAAAAATGGGGAAAAACAAAACAAAACAAAACAAAAAACAAAACAAAACAGTGCTGTAGTTATAAACATCCTTAGTGGAGACACCTGGTGGTGTGGAATGGGGAAACTTGGAAAGGAAATCACCATACTGCTTTCTCTGGGGTAGTTTGCTTTGAAAAGCTGAGTATAATTATTTAAAAAGTAGCCCTACTACAAATCTAATCATGGAAACTGAAACTGCAGCAGTAACTAACTTATATGAGCCAGAATTTGGGAGTACAAAAGCCTTTAAACTACAAAACCAAACAATTTGATACTTTAAGAATTCCTGTTTCCCAAAGTGTATTGGTGAAGCATATTAAGGAAAAAAAAAAAAAAAAAAAAAAAAAAAAAAAAAAAAAAAAAAAAAAAAAAAAAAAAAAAAAAAAAAAAAAAAAAAAAAAAAAAAAAAAAAAAAAAAAAAAAAAAAAAAAAAAAAAAAAAAAAAAAAAAAAAAAAAAAAAAAAAAAAAAAAAGATCTATGGGAAGCAGGTGCCATTGCTTCTCAAGTTTGGGAACTGACGTTATTTTGTAAGATATGTTTGGTTAAGCAAAACTCAACAGAAAACAATCCATATAGCAAAAACAAGAATGAGGACTTTAATAGAAGGTTAGGATATTTCGTGGAAATCTGCAGCAGAAATATGATTGGGCCTTAGGAAAATTGCCGGACTGGAACTGCCATAATTTACTCTCTGGTCTCTACTGATTATTATTCATTCTCTTCAGACATATTTTTTTAAAAATTCATTTTGCTGACTAACTATGGTAGAAGACAGTGGCCACAATCCCCAATTTTACATGTTTCAGGTATGAACAGTTTTGCTTCCCTTTGATCTCAGAAGGTACAATTTGGTTCAGTTGGAAGCAGGTGGATATTCTCCAACCTTAGTTATAGTTGGGTGGGATGCAGAAGAAAACAGGATGATGTCACATGATCCTGACCATCAGGGTCAGGCCCCATGGATTGGGGGTGGGTGCAGCACTAAGGGAAGAAATTATACCTGAACATAATTCCAGAATGTTCCTTCTGTATGCTATCTCCATTACTACACATAGATGGATATTTTGTGCCTCTGGTTGAGACATTATACCCACGAAAGCATTGTACATTTGAAGTTCTAAGTCAAAAATCCTACTTAACTTTGCTTACTTCAGTGTTTCCTGCATTCACTGGAACATGGACCTCGTACATGGAAAATTAAGGTTCCACAAAACATAGGTCAGAAATGATGCTTTGGGGAATTACATGTGCATCCCCAGATCTCAACAAGAAAATACTTATTTGGAATTCTACTTTGTATTTCAGAAACCTAACATGAGGAAAGAGTCTGAAAGAAGGACAGTAAGTGCTAGTCCAATATTAGTTATCTGGCCTTTAATAGTAGAAATTGCTAATGAAAGACTTTTGATGTGTGTCTAAATAATGCTGCAATTATGTTTTCTCAAAAGTTTCCTGAGTAGCACAAGGGCAGTTATGTGTGTTGATGGAATAGTTTTGTATCTTGATTGTGGTGGTGGTTAAATGAATATAGTCACAGGATAAACCTGCATGCAATGACAATACAACGACACAAGTGTACCACACACATACAAATGCACATAAAACCTGATGAAATCTGAGTACAGTATGTAGTTGAGGAAGTGTACCAAGGTTATTTCCCTAATTTTACATCATACTATGGTTATATAAGAGGGATGTCTGCACTATTTTTGCTACTTCTGAGTCTACACATATTCCCAAGTAAAAAAGTTACAAGAATGACATTTGATGGCTGGAAAAGGAAGTGATTTCAGTTTAAAGTATGAGATACAAGAAAATATTTTAAAATTCCTTAGTCATAAGAGTCTTTAACTCAAACAAACTTACTGGTTGCTTTTGCTCTGGCCCCTTGAAATTTGATGTTATATATCCCAAGGCCTTTGCTCGTTCTTGATAAAGCCGAATTGCTTGATCCATGGGAACTCTTAACTGGAACCAGTACTCTACTGTGCCAAAATTTGGGACATCTTCTTTAGTTCCTACAAATCAATACATAAACCACTGTTAAAACAGTCTTGTAAGTGGAAAAATACATCAATGGTATGCATTAAATTATAAATTTTATACTGAGTGAAATAATGTCTTGAGCAAATGACATGTGACAAGTAACAGATGAAGAAAATAGTTACATCTGAAGTATGTTTTACTGTATATTAAATATTAGTCTAGGGCTGTGTATA
Source organism: Myocastor coypus (assembly GCA_004027025.1). NCBI lineage: Eukaryota > Metazoa > Chordata > Mammalia > Rodentia > Myocastoridae > Myocastor > Myocastor coypus. The sequence goes on from PVJA010021292.1 coordinate 24,707, forward strand.
ACTATGATTGAGATATTTCAATTCGTACTATTTCAATGCTCCTGAAATACGAAGAAAAATCTAAACACTGAATTAGATAATCTGTATTTTTTTTGATGGTACAGTACTTTTTAAAAAACATTACACTCAAACTAGTTTGATACTTATAATATGTAACCTCAAAATTATAAATATGGAATTCTATACTTTAATTTTTGAGAAATTTTTCACATTGTGTCATTTCTTGCAAAAAAATAATACAGTAACACTCAAGTCTAGGGGAGAATGGTGAATATTAAATATAGAGTATGCCAAAAATATACATATACTTTAGCAGTTCATCACACTAATAAATGTCTGCAAGCTACTGGCTACCACCTTGGGCACCTCTTGTAATAGAAGAGGCCAAAGGTAACTTGGATAAATCTCATAATGTCTCAATAAATTTGGTATTAAAATATTTGTACAAGTTTTTTCCTGATGTATACATTTCATGGGCAGAATCTGTCTATACTGCAGTATAGCCTTGCATTGACCTGCCACCCTTGGCATTGCTCTCAACACTGGTGGCTCTTCTTTTTCTCTGTGAAGACTTTCTCTTGATAGTCCTATGCATCCTATGCAGACCCTGTATGTCCTTGTTAATGCCATGAATGCTTTGGTCTATTCTCTCACAAGCATACAGCCTGTACACCAACCACATGGAAAGTTCTCAAGGGCAAGGGCTGTGGTTTCCATCCACATACCAGAAGGAGCAGTCTATAACATGTCAGTATTTGTCAATTAGAGAACTATTCTATTCTATTCTATTCTATTCTATTCATCTTTTGTATTTTAAGGAAGGGTCTATAGGGTATTCAGGGTCTCACTACTAGATCAGACTCATAGTGATCTGCCTGTTTACAGTCTCCCAAGAGCTGGAATTATAGGCACACACCACCATGCCCAGTCTCAATTGTCCTCTCAGTGCACCTTGGGGGCGGGGCTGGCATGGCAGGCCCCTGAGATGGAACTCTTGGCCTCTGTGCCTGCTTGCAGGCACTTTAATCTGCTGAGTCATTTGTTTGGCCCTAGAGAATATTCTTTATATAAACTTTTCTGAACATTTTATATTAGAAAACACTAATTCTTCATCAATTTCTTTCTTATTAAGGGCCATTAATGATTTAATAACTATCATTACTATTTATTTTTCAGAACATAGGGGGATTTTAATTTGCTAAAGGTAGGAACACAATATGCTCTGTAAAGTGAGCTTGGGCCAAAGAAGAGAGGGAGAAAAAAGTATGCTCTATAGCGTAAGAGTGGACCACTGTGAAGAAAGAACACTGCTGTGATGGACCCATCATTTAAAAAAAGCCTTAAGAGAAGAATTAACATGGACACACATCATTTGCTTATAAATGGATAAAATAGCTTTAGATAATTTTGTAGTCTTTGGGATGGTAATGGCTGGAGAACAGGAAAGGGAGAAGACAGTCTCACCTACATGATTTTTGAGCCATGAACATATTAATATGCAATCACTCTATCAGCATAAGAATAAACCCTCCCTAGATATTCTTTCTTCTTGAAATAGTTCACTTGGCTTCTGGGATACTTATGGTCCTAGTTTTCCTCCTATAACCCTGGCCATTCCTTAGTTTCCTTTGCTTGTTCTTCCTCTTCCTGAACCTAAATTTTCGAGTTTCCCAAGGCTTTGTCCTTGGCCATCTTCTCTTGTTTAGCTATATTCAATTGCTATGTGACATTTTCTAACTGGCTAATCCTGATTGCCAACACCATCAGCCTGAGAGACTCCCAGGAGTTTACTAAAAGCGCACTTCCATTCTTGTTGGGTTTGGTCACAGGGGTATGAGCTTCAGGACTGAACTGGTCCCAGTGCCCTTTCTTTCTGGTTCCTCCCTTACTCTGCTTCCACAAGTTGAGTGGCTCTCTTCTGTTATGCCTTTTCTCCATGAGATTTCTGCCCATGGGCTGAACCCTCTGAAACCATGACCCAAAATAAACTTCTCCTGTTCTGGGCTGAAGATGTCAGGTACTCTGTTCAGCAATGGGAAAGCTGATTAATACCATCTGCTAATGATTTTTAAGTTTGTCTCCATCTCACTCATTGGTTTGTTTACCAAATGGCCTAATATTTCCACTTTGATATTTAATAGCCATATTAATCTTAACTTGTGCAAAGGAGAATTTTTGATTTTCTTCTTTGGATTGTTTTCTTAGTCTTCCCTTTGTCAGTAAATAACACTGCTGTTCACTTAGTTGCTCATGCTATAAATGCTTGCCTCTTTTGATTCTCTGAACATCCCATTTTTAACTGACATGAAAATTCTGAAGAATGAAAAACATACCAAACATGACATTTTTTATCCTTTTTATCATCTTATATGAAACCTTCACCTTCCCATAGATAATGCAAGTATCTTGAGAATGGTCTGTTTTCCCTCTTGCCCACTAAAGACTATTCTTGCCATAGTACTCATGTTGGGTTTTCTAAGACCCCAAAGAAATTCAAACTCCTACAATGTATAAGGCTCTATAAGACGAAATAGTCCATTTATTGGTTTAATTTTATCTTTGCTTAAGTTACTGGTCCTCTTTTCCGCTCCCAATATTTACATTTTGTTCCTCCCTCAGACTTACTTTTGGCTACTTTGCATGCTTGAAATATTTTTTTTTTTCGGCAAAACTTTATTCCAGGACTCAGTTGCTCTTAGCAGCTGCCTTCCTCATGGTGGCCAGCACAATGTTCAGATCCTCATGCTTCCTCTTGACACAGATGTGCATTTCCACTCTTTCTTGATGAACTTAAGGGCATGTTTGTCCTTGGAGACCTTGAGCAGCTCCATGGCATGCTGCTCGTAGGGAGCAAAGCCACATACCTACCAGATCATGTCCAGCAAGAATTTGTTGTGTTTGGTGAGGCGTCCAGAGTGGCAGCTGTGCCTTGGTTTGCTCACATTCTTAGTCATCTTTTGGCCCTTGTTGAGGCCCATGGCCATGGGATAATGGAGGTTGATAGTTGCTATGTTGGCAGCCTGAAAGATTCTTGTACTATATTCTGGCATGAATCTTCATCTAGGTCTTTATCAATGTCGACCTGTCAGCGTAGCCCTTTTTCGAATAGCAACCTTCCAATTCTCTCTTTATCTTCTTGCTTCAAGTTTTTTGTTGTGTTTGACAACATACATATTTATTGCTTGTCTTCATCTCTAAAAGTTTAAGCTACTGTCTCTTTGGCTTACCACTGAATAGCACTGCTAATATTTAGTACCTGTGATAACATGTCTTAAAGTTTGATGAATGTACTACAATTAATGTTTAATTAAACAGAGGTATGAATATAGTAAATAAATACCAGAACTTATACTCCTCAAACCCAAAAGGCACCTTTAATATATGACAAAATACTAAAACACCAATATATAAAGATTTGAACATTGGAAATGTATGAACTTTACTTACCAACCAAACTTGCTGTGCAAAATATTCGACCACTTTTTTCTAGAATTTCATGGAATCTCAACTGACATGTTGCGATTGTTTCATAATCTGTACTGTAAGCTTGGTGGACTTCTAAGGTGATAGTATTGTTTTGAATATATTGCAAAAATAAGTCATCCACATGAACAAGATATTGGGAAGTAAAGTTATATTTTGGGTGAAGTCCTTGCACTACAGGAGTTGTCTGTAGCTCAAAATCATAGAAAGCAAAGGTACAAAAAGTGATAGGCTCTTTATCTCCAGATGCCTGTAAAACTTCCGAAGAAAAGGTTACTTTGTTGATATGGATTTCAAATAGATTTTCGCCTCGTTCTAGGTGGATAGTCTCATCAAATTCATCAACTGAGTCATCTGGCATGATTTCTGGTTTAAATTTGTACTGTTTGGTTCCATAAGCAATATCCTTTAATTGGGCTGCAAGATGAGACATATAGTTTAGATATTTTAAAATACTGACATATGAACATGCAAACTGGTCTTTGCAGTGCTAGGAGTTGGAGTGCTTTCAGTGAATAGCTCAAGCTTAAATTCACTTTTTCTGTGATACTTAATGAAACAGAGATTCATCATTTACTTCTACATCATAAAATGACAAAAAATACTACTTCAGGTTATATATAACCATAACTTTTCAATGTAAAATTTTAAAAAAAGTAACTTCCACTGTAATACAGCCTACACAATGGAAAAGTGAGAGAACAAACAAACAAAAAAGTAGGCCTCTGAATGGACAGTTAAATTCAGTATTTGGGTGCCACCTGCTCCTCTGCTCTACTATATTTTCTCCTAGAAAGTTAACTGCTCTTCTCACAGGCTCCTTCCTTGTACCTTAGTAAGGAGTATGAAGTGTGACTAAGGAAATAAAGTGGATATATAAAAACATTACAATAAAGACCACTGCAGTTAAGCTCTTTCAAAATACTCCCCCCTCACTCTGAACACTTATCCCATTGTTACCCAGTGTGAAGAAGTTCTGGGAGCTCTTTTTCATGAGTGTCTTTAGTTGGACTGCTGTGGCTACCTTAGTGTCATCGATGGATTGAAAACATTTGTTTTAGTGGTCATTCTGGGAAAGAGCCAGAACTCACACAGTGCCTGGTCCAGTGGATCAGGTGGATGAAGGCATGCTGTCTTCCTTTCTGTTGGACAGCACTTGGAAACAGCACTTACTGTTTCTCGTCATCTTATAAATACATTCATGAAAGAAGACTTCCAGAACTTCTTCAGAAAATGGCAAGAGTGATGAGAAGAGCGTGTTTGAAGTGGATAGTATATTAAGGGTAGTTAATGACATTGTGGCTTTAACATTAATACAGTTAAAAAACTAAAGTCACTGCATATCTTGATGACATCGTCTTTGGGGGTGTTTATGATCTTGTCAGTGGTGATGGCTTCATAGCTGTGTGTACAGGTCCAAACTCACCAAATTGTATACTTTAAATGTGAAGTTTCAAGTATATGAATTGTACTCTTACATGGCACAGACAAATATCTTTTTATACATTTTCCTTTAATACTACACTTGACTGAATACATGTCTCTCTGAATACTCACAGAGCAGACACGCATGAAAACAGAATCTGCTTTTTTTTTTGCTGTGAAACTGCATAGGAAAGGCCACCAGCTAACCAACTGATCATTACCTTTGATAAATACTGACCCTTATATTACTTGATCTCTTTGCTTCGAGACTGATGAACAGTTTTTCCCGACCTTGGTTTCCAAGTCACTATCTCCCTTGCTTTTCTTATTCTTCTTTTCATTATTTAGAGTCTTCTCTTTTTTTCAGGTATACAGGGTCTCACTATGTAGGTTGGACTTGTAGTGATCCCCCTGTGTTCAGCCTCTCAAGAGCTGGGATTACAGGTGCATGCCATCATGCCCAGTCTCAATCACTGTCTCAGTGAGCCCCAGAGACATGCCAGGGATTGAACGCTGGCCACTGTGTCTGCTTAAGCAGGTGCTTTAATCTGCTATTTGGTAGGTCCAGTTGCTGGGTTTTTAATTCTTTTCTTAGTTCACACACTCTCAGGGATGATCTCTCTAGTTTTGTGACTTTTGCTGCAATAACTATGCTGAAAGCATCCACATTTATATTTCTGATTCAGATTTTCTTTCTAAATTCCAGATTATATATATATAAATAAAACGTTTTACTTTATCTTCTCTATCTCTCAAGATGTCCTAAGGGCACATCAAACTCAATATAACCCAAATAGAAGGTATCATATTACCTGCTAGCTATTTTTGTGCTTTGAGTTTCAGGTGATGGTGTTAGCATTCATGCAGTTTCCCATACTAGAAGCCAGAGTCATTCCAATTACCTTTTTAAGTTATGCTACTCAGATTTACAGGGTCACTAGTATTCAACACTTCTCTACATCCTTACCAGATGTGTCTTTTTCTTATAATCAGTATGTCCTTTTCACACCTTCAGCTTATTACCTAGATTAACACAGAATTCAAAATGTTTCCTTCCTTGTCTCACTCACTAGCCTGATACTGGTAGCACAATTTCCAAAATGCAATAGTAACAAAACTGTTAAAAGTCCCTTAGTGGCTCCTCAAGGTTAATGAGGTTTAAACTTATCAGGGTGGCAAATGGGACTCTCCAATTTTGTTCTTTTAGCTTTTTCTCTGGGTGCCCATGCCTTTACTAATCCTGAGTTTCAATTAGTTGAATCTACAATGCAGTTTCTCAATTATACCACAATATTTTACAGTTCAGGTGTTTTACTTGTCTTACTATTTGAAATATGCTTCATGACTTTCACTTAAAGGTGAATTCTGTCTTTTCATGAGGGGAAGTCATTTTTTAAAAAATTTCCATACTTGCTGTGTGAAGTCTTCCCTGAAATTTGAAGTAGGAAGAGGCATACTCTTATCAGTGTTTCCTGGTACTTGCTATGAGTTAAATGTGTCTCTCATAGTTCTGATACTGGAACTTAATTCCCAGTGCAACAGAGTTGAGAAATAACGCTTTAAGGGGCTGTTAATTTACGTAGGCTATGTCCTTACAAATGGCTTAGAGCTGATTATAACGGGAGTGGGTCTTGAGTGGGTTTCCTGAGAAAGTGAGTTCAGGCCCCTCATGCTTTTTCTTGTGCATGCTGTTTTTCCTTCTGTCTTCTGCCATGGGATGAGGGAATGTGAAGGTGCTTGGAAGAAATAGGCTCTTTCAACCTGGACTTCCCAGCTGCCCTAACAGTAAGAAGTAAAGCTCTGGAGTGGGAGTAGAGCTCAGTGGTAGAGTACATGTTTAGCATGTGTGAGACCCTGGATTGGGTCCCCAGAATCAAAAACAAAACAAAACAAAACAAAACAAAAGAAAACAAAACAAAACAAAACAAAACTTTTTTTTTTTATTAATACCCCATCTCAAATATTCTATCATGCTAGCACAAATGGACCACGACAGTATGTTCTGCATTTTCTTAGCTTCACATTCTTTACAGTCAAGTATAATCACATATTTACTCGTCTGCATCCTAAAAGCTCCTCGAAGGTGGAGCCTCAGTTTTTTTTCTCTATTTATATTCTTATTGAATAGCACTTTGCTTAGAATACATTAGCAATTTGACCATGTTTATGGGATGAGTCAATGAATTTAGAGAAGAAATTTGGTAAGACTTTAAAAGGAGGAAAATTCTTAACTCTCTCTTTTCATTAAGAAAATTCTACTAAGGAAATTATTATTGAGTACTACTTGAAATAAAAGGTACACACTGATCCTTGACTTTTGGAAAGCCCTGTTCACTCAGAAAAAGCATTTTATCCTTCTTCATGCAGTATAGTTTCTCAAAGTGTTGTCTGGGAGGCCAGGAGATAGTTTAAAATGTTGCTAGGGTCTATGGAATCAAAACAATTTTTACAACAATACTAAAATGTTATTTGCTTTTGTTTCTATCTACCTACAAGTGTATAACAGAGTTTCTAAGAGGTTATATAATACATAATATCACAGTAGATTAAATGCAGAAACAGATGTAATAATATAGCTGTTTTCTATTAAGCCAGGCCCTAATAAGACTTACAAAGATGTTAAAGAAATATAAAATAATTTAAAAACTTTAAAATGATGCTACTCTTTTCACAAGTTTTTTTTTTTTTTTTTTTTTTTTAATTTAGATTTTTGAGAGATTCTACTAGGGAAGCACAGCTACTTCTATACTCTTTCCTGAAAAATTGTCTTTCTAAATCAATCCTGATGATCAAAAAGGTAACAGATGTCACAGTGGACTTGCCCTCACATCCTTCACAGTTTTTCTAAAGATGCAACTTTATAAAAAATACTGTAATATGTTAATATAGGATACCTGTATTTATTTTTAATTATGTTAACATGAATTATAAGCATTTTAATATTTTCTCAGTATGATAAACATCAAGAAGTATGTCTTACGACAAGAGGCCTCAGAGATCCTCAACAGTTTTGAAGAATATAAAATTGCTGCTGGTATAGATGGCTGAATTAGGTCTTTTATGGGAGTACAAATGAGTCTAGTACTTATCACTGTAAACTTAAGTTGTGGTTACATAGAAAATGCAAGATTGTAATAACTGAAGAACACTTACATACACCCCAGATATATTTTCTGAGTATACTGGAGAGAAACTGGGTAGCTAAGTGGCAAGTTAGGGTTTTTGATGTATGCTCTCACATTTATGCTTGAGTAACTTGCAGGGAATACACAGAGTCATGGGCCCAGAACCTCTAGGGGAGGAGTCCATAAGCCACAGCCTGAGCAAGCTCCTCAGGTGCCTGAATTAGATTCTGAAGCTGAGAAGAGTGTAGCTGAAGGCCAAAGTAGAAAGAAGTTTGAGGAAAAGCAATAACGAAAGCAGTGTAAGGGGACAGGGCAAGCTGAAGCTCACAAAAGCAAGCAGATCTATTTGGCTGAGGCATGTAGTTTGCTGAGAAGAGATTTCACAAAGGTGGTGGTAAATTTGAATCTGTGGTACTTTATGAAATTCTTTGAAATCTTACCTGCAACACTGAATTAAGAAGACAGTGGGACTTAACTTAAAATTTTTGAGTAGGAAAGAATCAAATGAAACTAGTCTTTCCAGCACCATAACTATGAATTGGGAGATCACACAGCACGAAGGTATTGACATTGAAGACCTCGATGACTTTTCCAAACCCACTCATTTAGTTACTGTGGATAAAACACTGTGTATACCGTACCTTCTAGTTTCTGGATGCGCGCAGCTCTGATATCAAGGAGATGAACATACTGTTCTACTTTGAGTTCATAATCTTGTTGCAAATTTTCCATCTTATGCGTCACTCCCTCTACTTCCATCTAAAAAATAAGAAATCCTAAGTTTTTCAGGAATAAAGCAGTCTAAGATTAGTTTCATTTTCCAAAGTTACTCTGATTTAAGCATTTTTAAAATTCTAGAATGTCAAGAGTTATGAACAATGGCAATTTCACCTCAAATTGCTTATAAATTAGAATATTATGTGTGGAGGTGTACAGAAAACAGTGGTAAATTAAACAAAACTCTATGTTCCTTGTTATGAAGATGAGTTTCCATTTCACTAAAAGCCAACATAGATACTTGTGGCAGGAAGTGTAACTCCTTCGCAGAATATGTTAACAATATAAAGGCGAGTTCCTTGATACTATTCATTTGCTAAACCAGGGATGTTGAAGAATTTGTTTTTAAAGTATTTACTCTGACCAGTTACAAGGTTAAATTTGAGGGATGTGGTAATACACAATAATAGGTGATAAGTTTATAATAGATGATAACACATGACACTTCTTTTTTTTTTTTTTTTTTTGTCTTTTTGAGACAGGGTCTCGCTATGCAGTTGAGGCTGGTCCTGCGCTCACTTTTGTATCCCAGGTTGGTCTTGAACTTGCACCAATCCTCCTGCCTCAGCCTCCTGAGTGCTGGGATTACAGGTGTGAGCCACCACGCCCGGCTTAACACATGACACTTCTAAAGGATTTTTTTTTTTTTTTTTTTTGCAGGATTGGGGTTCAAACTCATGACCTTGCACTTGCCCAGCAGGCACTTGTGCCATGGAGCTATCTCCCCAGTTCCTGACACTTCTGAAAAAATATTTATCAGTTCAATGTGACAGAAATTATACCCTCTTGAATTAGTATGTTACCTGATAGTCTTTGTTAATCTTATGTTGCATTATTAGCATGTTTCTTGTCTTTTCAAGTTCTTGCACTGTTTCTGCATGAGTTGCTTGTAGTTCTCTCATGGAACGTTCTAGATCTTTAGTAATTTTACTGTCAGATTTCTCTAAAAAGGCAAGATCACCATTTTTTTGTTCTTTTTGAGCCTAAAATAGAAACGTGTTTTATTACTTCAGTAAGAATTTTTAAAATGTTATGGTATGAATAAATGTCAGTATAACAAGAAAGAAAAATTCACTAACTAAAAATACTATTTCTGTTCTTCATCAGGAATAAAGCTGTCTAAGAATTAAAGTATCCTTTAATATATATAATATTAATATATAATATATATCATGGATAATATATTATATATAACATGTGTATATTATTGAAAATATACATTTCAATAAACATTTGCAACAGTTATAGATAAAAAAGTTTATTATTTCATAACACGAACAGAATCGTACATTTACTCTAATTTTTTCACTTGATAGAAGTGTATATTTCAATATGAAAGGAAAGAACTTTTTTGTCCTCTTGTAAGAAACTTTCAAAATTACAAAATATCTGATTATAATTCAGTATTTTACTTAAGACCTTGAAATTCCAGGGCTCTTTGGATAGAAAACTATTGATCGTATTGAAAACTATTCATTAGTATTATAATGAGGCAAGCGAAAGTAAAGTGTGTTACAGTTTAAGTGCTTCACATAATAATTTTGAAGTCTAATTTCATGTACTCTCTATGTTATCTGAAATAAGCATATGTTGTAACTAAGTATCACCCTCCCACTTACCTGACTCTTAGTAGAGTTACCCACTACTTTTTTTTTTTTTTTTCCAGGACTGGAGTGTGAACTCATGACCTTGCAACTTGTGCCTGGGCCCCTTAGTAGAGTTGATATCCACACATACACACACACACACACACACACACGCGCACACACACACTTGTAAAAGATGCATTAAATTTCAGAAGCCATGTAGCAAATTCACTCTTCAAATATAATGATTTCACATAACAATATCAAATCTATCATGAAGTTCAGAAAGTTACCTTTATAAGCAGGAGAGCTTCACTTAGTTCATCAGCACTAATATCACTCTCCTAAAATATAGTAAAAAAGCTCAAAATGAGATATTAACGGAAATTGCAAGGGACATTCCAACTAGTCATATTATCCTGATGGTACATAATAAGGTGCTTACCAGTATAAATTAATAAACTAAATATGCAAGATATTGTAACTATTCACAATCCCTGAACAAAACATACACTGCCCGATACTAAGAATAGGTATCCTCGGGGCCCGGTGGGATAGCTCAGTGGTCTAAAGCTCCTGCTTGGGAAAGCTTGGGCGGCTTCAGGGACCGAGGTTCGATCCCCGGCACCACATGCT
>PVJA010021293.1:0-35732 GCA_004027025.1 Myocastor coypus
CCACCAAAAAGCTACTGGAATTAATACACAAATTCAGTAACATAGCAGGTTACAAAGTCAACATACAAAAGTCAGTGGCATTCCTCTACACAGATAACAAACCCACTGAGAGAGAAATTAGAGAAACAGTACCTTTTATGATAGCACCGAAGAAAATGAAATACTTAGGAATCAACCTAACTGAGGAAGTAAAAGACCTTTTCAATGAAAACTATAGTACCCTGAAAAAAGAGATCTTAGAAGATCTCAGAAAATGGAAAGATATTTCCTGCTCCTGGATAGGAGGAACCAACATTGTGAAGATGGCCATACTCACTAAATTGTTGTACAGATTTAATGCAATTCCTATCCAAATACCATCGACATACCTCACAGAACTGGAGAAGTCACTCCTAAAATTTATTTGGAAGCAAAGAAGATCCAGAATTGCAATGACAATTCTCGGCAATAAAGGTACGGCAGGAGGCATTACAATTCCTGACCTAAAGTTATACTACAAAGCTACAGTCATAAAATCAGCATGGTATTGGCAAAAGAATAGACCTGAAGATCAATGGAATAGACTAGAGGATGCAGAAGCAAATACAAACACACTCAGAGCCACCTTATTTTTGACAAAGGGGCCAAACATGTGTACTGGAAGAAAGACAGCCTCTTTAACAAATGGTGCTGGAAAAATTGGCTCTCTACATGTCGAAAAGTAAAACTTGACCCTAGTCTATCACCATGCATGAAAATAAAGTCGAAATGGATCAAAGATCTAAATATTAAAAGTGAAACATTAAATCTCCTGGAAGAGAAAGTGGGAGGAAATCTTGAAGACAATGGAGTAGGCAAAAAGTTCATGGACAGAAATTAAATTGCATGTTTAACACTTGAAAGCATCAACAAGTGGGAACTTCTAACACTTTTAATACTATAAACAACATATATTGCATTAGTTGGCATAAAACTCATTTAGATTCTTTTTATGATAGGATATATGAGCACATTTATTTGTTCATTACAAGACTGATCATTGCATTGCTACCATGGGCAAGGTTTTCTTTTGAGGAGATGAATATAAAGATTCATAAAATACATTTTATGCCTTCAGAAACTAATGGCATATTGTTCTAGTTTGCAATTTAGTAGTCATTAGGGTTCCTCATTAATATCCTAGACAAATAGTTAAATGAAACATCTGAGCCCCTCTGTCACCAGTCATGTGTACAGACCTTGCTCTCCAGGATACAGTATAAACTGGCATGTCATGTGCTATTTATGTAGGATCTCCTTTAATATTCACGTGACAACAGGTGAAGTTTCTAATACTGATAGCAGATCTATGATTAGACCAATTTATCCCTGGTTAAATTTTGTTAGCTGGTGACTTCTGTCACCATAGAATGACGTAGTCTGATCAAGAAACAAACATTTGCTGCTTTAAACTCTAAGTTATAGTTTTGCAATTATTCTTATCACTAAATAGACTATACATTTTTCTTCTGCTAATCTTAGTTGTTTATTGCTCTTGTATCATTTTGTTTTCTTCTTTTAATCTGTAATTTATGCCACCAGTTACGAAAGAGTACCTCTAGGACCTAATCTGTACCCACCTCATGGTGGCTTAAAAGAATGAATAAGGCTATTTCTGCTTAAGAAGGACTGGGGTATGTGAACACCTGGCCTTTTATAGACTATGCTAATACAGGAGAGAATGACTAGAACAAGGTATGACACAGGTATCATAGACATTCTGAGTCACCAAATGAAATAGAACCCAGAAAGAATTTGAGCTGTATCTAGATGTCTGCTGAAAGCCTCACATAGTCATGGGGTGGATTTTATAATTTATGATTGACTCGTAGTCCAGTACTTGCCTTATGGGCATGAATGCTACACATGTCCTAGGCCAGGCAGGCTGCATCCAGTATAAGGAAGGGAAAGAAGTTTGCTCTTGGCTGCTCCTTCCTTTTCGATTTTTTTTTTTTTTTTTTGCTTTTGCTGTTTTCTGCCACCATGACTACTGCCCTCTGCCATGTGCCACTCTGCATTGGAGCCAGCCAAGTATGGACTGGAACTTCCACAAACCATGAACTAAATAAAACTTTCCAATCTTAACTCTGAGTGGCAGGTATTTTGTGTTAAGAAAAAGAGTAAAATAACCAAGAAAAACTGTATTACAACATGAGACAGAGAGACAGAGACAAAGAGAGAGACAGAGAGAGGCAAAGAGAGAGAGAGAGAGAGAGAGAGAGAGAGAGAGAGACCCTGAGAACTAAGTGAATGAAAAGTGAGAAAAATTGCATCTAAAGAGAATACACAAGTACTTGACACAAAATTTATTTTATTTATCGTCTATAAAGGAAGAGCTATACAGCAACCTATGCAGGTTCCTACCGGGATCTAGGCTGTTAACCGTCAGACTACATTGCTTCTCAAATTACAGCTTTAAAAGTCTATCTCCTGAGGGTTTACAATGAATATTGAGGTTTATCTCAACATTTCTAGCTACATGTTTAATTTACAAATGAGTTTTGCGAACACTGATGCTTTCTTCCCTCTTGTGTTCTCCTTCTCCTCTGTCTTCTTCCTTTCTCATCCACTTCAGTGTTTGTTGTACTTTCACCTGAAACTCTTGACTGCACCTCGTTTAGATGCTGTTGAAGTGCATTTGTGAATTCAAGTTCAGGAGTTCAAGCTTTGCCCTGAAGTGTATTTCTGTTTTCCTTGCTTGAAACCTCGGCAGAGGTCAAAAGCAAGTGTTTTCCAGAAATCACACAGACAGGTTAGTTTAATGACAGCGTTTGAAAAGATATGTACCGTGCAATTTTTAAACACATCTTGACAAGCAAGCAAAAGGTGTTTTCAAAGATTACACTATAAATATTTAACCATATTTGCACTGGGAAAACATGTCAAGCCATGTCATTTCTTGGAAATCATTTATTGTCTTTATTTATTGGAAATACATAAAATAAAAATACTTAGGATTAATTCAGAATATTTCTAAATTTTCTTGTAAATACAGAGGAACACTTTCAGGGAAAGTTTTACTACAGCAATGCCATAACATATGAAATGTGCTCTTATGTGAAATTTGCCTAAATACAGAAATTAAATTTTGAATTTTTGGTCTTCATTTATTAACTATGGGATCTTACACAAATTGCTTAGTGATTTTTCTTTCTGTGAAATAAAAATCAAAATATATTTTTCTGCAAAGATGATCTGAGATATTAAATAAGGCAAATGCATAGAAAGTATACAACAAGAGGCTGGGTATACAGTTATGTCACTAAAATTTTCATTTCTTATAGATTTTCCCCTAATTCCCTAATCTGCTACCATATGATTAATTTTATGTCACCGAATCCATCTGTCATTGTGCTAGTAATTGATTGCTAAATAAGGGGCAACCCCAAACTCATCACCCTAAAAACAGGAATTTATTACACAAGCAGGTGCTGAGGAATAGGGATCTGGAAAGCATTTGGAGAACCAGATATGATTTAAGGTCTCTCCTCACATGGGTGCAGTTGAGCACAAGTCAGCGTGAGGTTGTGGATTTGAAGATGTAAGTGAAACGGGAAGATCTGCTTCCAAGTGTAGTAGTATGGCTACAGAGAAGAGGTTGTATTCCTTATATATGTCTTTAGGGATGCTAATCCAAGAATGAGTGATGGGGTGAGAAGGGAAATAAAGGGGAGAGAGGGAGAGACAGAGTAAGAAAGGGGGAAGAGAGAGAGAGAGAGACTGAAGACAGAAGACAGAAGGCAGAAGGCAGAAAGAATAGTGGGGAGGAGGTTTTATAACCACGATTTTCCAAGTCTCATATATCTCTGCTGGAATATTCTGTCACATAAACAGGGAAACTGTAGTAGAATACGGGAGGGTACTAAAAATCATGTAGATATCAGTGAGGCGGGTTAATCGTGCACCATCAAGGAACGTGGTGAATGTAACTGTCAATCCTGAATTGGTAAAGCTATAAAAATCTCCCTCAGCTTTGTGAGCCCATTTCAGTCACTTATTCTGGATTTCTGTTCCTTGAACAAAGACCATGGCACTCCTTGTCTTGCTTTCCTCTGTGCCCTCCTGTCTGATATCCCATGAGTGCTGTCTATAGGTTGCACACTAGTTCCAAACCACGCATACCTCTCAGATCCACCTTCACTTGGCCTACTACATCTTCGTTCTGACCAACTGCCTTTCCTCGCTTCCTCAGGAACTGAAACTGCCCTTGCAGGTACAAAGTTCAGTGTATCATTATCTCCATGATGGACTTTTCTATTTTGGTAATGGAAGCATTACTTTGGCTGAAACCATCATTCTTCATACAGTTTGGGGAAATTTTTGTACCGCGGATCGAACTTAGGAGCTTGCACATGCTAGGCATGCAGTTGTGCCCTTGAGCTATCTCCTGGACCCTCCCTTTCTGTAAATTTGTATGGCAATTACCTCATAGGTTTTATGGTCTAGCATGTACATTCTCTGGGGCCATACACAGAAGGGGTCAGATCATGAGGCTCCATCATTTCTGCACTCTTGTAGTGCCCAGTACAGTGTAGTGGTGTTATGGTTTATGTCTAGTTGTCACTCAAAGCCTCATGCAATCATGGGTGGGGACTTCTAGCGTTTGAGACTTGATTCTGGATCACTGGGATTATGTATTTTAATACTGATCAGATTATTGGTTTTATAGGTGTGGCCTGAGGCAGATAGGCTAAGGCAGAGAGCCTGGTGTAATGTAAAGAGAGACAGAGAGACGGACTAAGGCTGTTGCTCTGCTGCACTGATTGGTTGGCTGCCTCTGTCACCATATTGTTGCTGTTCTGCCACCATGAACTGCTGCTCGCTGCCATGTGCGTCTCTGCCTTGGATCCAGCTATGAACTGAAACCTTCAGTAACTGTGAGCTAAATAAACCCTTCCTTCCTTCATTTTAGGTGTCGGGTATTTGTCCCAGTAACGAGAAAAAAGTAACTAAGACAGGTGGCAACATGGCCTTCAAACAAATATTTGGTGTAATTGAATGAAAGCATTAATACAGGCTGATGTGAAAGAGCAAAAACGTAAGGGCAGCTGCGTGACTGCCAATGCGACCAGAGCCTTCTAGTCATTGTCAGCTACCTTTATTTTTGCCAAAAGATAGACAAGTAGGTGCCTCATTAGGTTAATTTAATTTAATTTTTATTTTATTTTTTCTGTATTTTTTAGGGAAGGGTTTACAGGGTATTCAGGGTCTCACTACGAGATCAGACTCACGGTGATCTGCCTGCTTACCTCTCAAAAGCTAGGATTACAGGTACACGCCACCATCTGCAGTCTCCATTGCTGTTTTAGCATGCCCCAAGGGCAGGGCCAGCATGGCAAGCCAGGGGATGGAACCCCAGGCTCCTGCACCTGCTTGGGGGCACTTTAATTTGCTGAGCTATTTGGCTGGCCCCTATTAGGTTAATTTTCAAAATAAGAATTGGGCTAAATTTTAAATGCACATCAGCATATTTTACTCTGAGCAACTGCTGAAATGTCATTCAATTACAAACAGACAGGGCAACGTCCATTGAAAGCAATAAGGAGAGATACAGTATTACTTTTTATCTTGCTAGTCTCAACAGGATATTTTCTAAGTGTAGATATCAGTAGGATGATCTGATGTATTGGATAAACATTTTTTGTACTTAAGATTGCTCTAATAGAACAAAACTAGATCTGAAACAAACTAAGGAAGATTTCAATTTCATGATTCATTTTTTTAAGAAACTGACATAAAAACAGAATAGGTATCATCTTTCAGGACTTTCTGAGCCTTGACGAGCCCATAATGTGTCGGACATAGTGATCAAGAACAAGATGACCGAGTATTCTCCCCCGCTTTTCACTAGGACTTTAATCTTTTCAGTGAACATATACTTCCAAATGCCATTTCATGCTCCTTTTCAGAGCAAGAGAAGAATAAGATGCATGATTTGGCTGTTGTTTTATATACTACTATACTTTATGCGCACAGATTGAGTCTTCAGTATTAAGCAACATTTGTCAACAAAATTATTATAAACAATGAGGTTTCCATAAGTTTAATAAGGACTACATTTTAGAAGCTTATGACCTTACCTAATCTTAAAAACATAATAATCAACTTGATGTCTGAGCACAGCTAGCTTCTTTTCTCAACAGAATGTTCATAAAGTAGTCTGTCTAGTGCATTGCAGTGTTAAACAAATCCGGGAAGTTCTGTTTCTATCCAATGCAAATACTTCATAATTATTCCAAAGATTTCTTATACAAATATTATCCAACCCTTTACTGCCTAGCCCAACCAAAATAGATGTTTCAAGTTGACCCTGCACCGGTGCTTCCTCTTGATGAGTCCTGGGCATCTGTCTCCATCCATCCTCTGCTAATGAGAGCATCTGCTCTTACCTAGACATTTTGCATTTATTGTCTCATTCAATTTTGTTCTCTTGCTATGAACAAGAGCAAGTATTACAACTGCTGTATCTGAGAATGTAAAATCGAATATCATGTCAGATCATCAAATTTCAAATTAATGTATTTTGGGGAAGAGATGATGTGAGAAACACAATTGCAAAGAGGGAGGGAAACAGCTGCTCTAATTACACTTCATTTAAATTGGTTTTAGAATATTTCTGTTTAAATTGTATCCTTGATTAGCCGGGCGTGGTGGCTCGCGCCTGTAATCCCAGCACTCGGGAGGCTGAGGCAGGAGGATTGGTGCGAGTTTGATACGAGCCTGGGCTACAAAAGTGAGCTCAAGGCCAGCCTCAACTGCATAGCGAAACCCTGTCTCAAAAAGACAAAAAATAAATAAATAAATAAATAAATAAATAAATTGTATCCTTGATTGAAGGTATGAGAACAAAAAGACTAATAACTATATACTGACACTGTTTAGGTTGTCACATCAAAAGCTTTAAAGCATATGCTAAAACTAGATACAATAAAATTAGTTATAAGCACCAGTGAGAAAGTACAAAGGACTAAGCACCTCCTTAGGCAAGCACAGGGGCCAGGGTTCCATCCCCAGCACCACATGGCATGCCAGTACTGTCACTAGAGGGCGCTGAGCTGGCCAGCGCAGCCTCTGGGGCATGCTGAGCTGGCCACTGAGGCCGGGCATGGTGAAGCATGCCTATAATCCCAGCTCTGGGGAGGCTGAAAGCAGGAGAATCACTATGAGTCTGAGCTGTGTAATAAGACTCTGTATGAAATGCTAATAAATAAGTAAATAAATGAATAAATATTAATTGTATCCCCCATCCCAGCTGTTTATTGCTAGTACAAAGGATCCTTTAAATGAACGTTTTCCAAAATTCCAGCTCAGAATCTCTATATAATTCAACTGTTTAAACTATTAACTGTGGCAAGAATTGCAGAACTGAATTTTCCAGCTCTTACCAAGTCCTTCTCTGTGTTCAGGGTGGTGAGCAGGGCAGTAAAGTCCATTCCAATGATCTTCATTGCCTAGTATGTATGCTCTTCTGGCATTAAGGTCTCCAGCTTCCGTTGGACCTCGTGGACCTTTTGTCATGAGTAGAACATAACTGGCTCACTGAGGTGCAGCTTTTGTAAGTAGGCTACACAGAGGGCTAACGGAGTCTTCACCCTTCTGTTCAGGTACCTGAGCTCCCATCTTAGAAATGTCCTCAGAACCAGGAACTTGGGTCAGACTTACCCAAAGATTGACGTGGAATGTGATTCTTCAGTTTCTGTGAAATGAATACTAAGCTTAGAAATGAATCTTTTTTATTATGTTTTACTTTTTGGGGCACAAAAGATTGAACTCAGAGACTCGCACTTGCTAGGCAGGCACTGGACAGCTAAGCTACATCCCCAGCCCTTGGTTTAGAAAAGAATCCATTTCCCTGCGAGCTCTGTGCTTCCCCACCTGACTGCGGCCTGTGAGGAATCCTGACACAGGTGCCTGGCCCCACATGCCTCCGGGTCCTGACCCATGGAAACTGCGAGGAGATGACTGTAGAGGGTGGAGCTTTAAATTCTGTGGCAATTTTTCAAACAAAATTACTACGTATGTGTATGTGACTTTACATATATGTTTGTGGCAACAGGCATAATAGAAGACATTTGTACGCAAGTATGACATAAGAAACACTTTTAGTATTATTGATTTTTGGCTGTTCATAATCAGATGCTATTAGTAGAAAATATGAAAATTGGTTTATTTCATTAAAAATCACATTATATTTAGATGAACCAATTTAAATTTCCTGTACTTTGTTGAAAACATTATTGGAACTAAGAAAGGTTCTTTTCAGTTATAAACATTATTATGCTACTACGTCCTATAAAGATCATGCAGAAACAAACTCTAAGAAAAAAAGGTAACTTAGCATACCTGAACCACTGGGCCAACAGTTGAGTATGGTCATCTTTTTTTTTCTGAGATAATTAAGAGGCTACCTGATGCCTACGAGGCTATCAGGAGATAAGTCGCTTATAAGTGTGGCAGAAATGATTCTAATTTCTGCCTTTGGACAAAATAGTTATGTCCCAGTCACGAATGCAAAGAATCGCGGGTAATCACAACCTCTCATGGCCAGAGGGTTTTTATGTTGCTTAACACGGCTGAAATCCAAAACTTTCTGATTAAGATTGAAGAGCTCATTTGCAAGTGCTCAGCTAAGTAATTAAGGAAAAATAAAGGGTGAAACCCTGCTCTGTGGCTTGGGAATGTGAAAGTCTCTTCTACCAGGACAGTGGTGGTATCCGTGGAGCTATGTGTTGGGGACCCTTGAGGAAACAAGTCAGAGTAAAGTAGAGGCAATCGCCCAGATGTGGGAGCAAAAGAAAAGAAAGAATTTCCCAAAGTAGTTCTGTTCCAGTAAATAGTCTTCCCAATTAGTGTTTTCAGTAACTTCGGCATAAATGTGCTGGTAAGGCACACATATTTTTGTTCTGTATAAAGAAAGTAACATAATCATAGTATTGTCCGTAAAGTATGACTCTCTACAGTGCATAAGAAATCTAAAATTCAAAGTAGGGGCCTGGCAGGATGGCTCAGTGGTCTAAAGCGCCTGCTTAGGAAAGCTTAGGCAGATGCAGGGACCACGGTTCGATCCCCGGCACCACATGCTGTGCCAGCCCTGCCCTCAGGGCAGGCTGAGCCGGCCATATAAATAAATAAATAAATAAATAAATAAACAAACAAACAAAAGTTCTGAAACAAGAAAAAAATAAATAAATAAATAAAATTCTTTAAAAAAAATAAAATTCAAAGTAAAGTCCTTGAGTAGTATCTAAGAAACCTAAGATTAAAAATTTAAAATGAAGATGAGTCCTTACTATTCTAATACTTACCTAGATTTTAATTCAAAGGAAATCTAAATATGGAGGGACAAAATTATGGTTTTCCTTTATACTTAATCACCAATTATGATAAACTCTTTAAAGGATTTTCTACCTAAAGTGCAACAGAAGTCTAGCACAATATAGATTGAGTTTTTTGTGATTAAAATATTTAGGCAAGTACAAACTGTACTCAACATTTCAACCCTAAAACTATTTTTATTATCTTTCCAAAAGCATGTTTTGGCTAAGAAGAAATGAGAGCAACTATTCAAAATACTCAGGGGAACAAAATGTAAAAAGGCACTCATGGTAAGTACAAGATAAGGTTTGGGAGATAGCTCAGTGGGATAAGTACCCGCCTGGCAAGCACAAGGTACTGAATGTAAGTCAAGTACAAGATAATTCTAGGAAGAAACATAAAAAACTTTATCAAGGAACACAGACACATATGTGCACACACAAACATACATGTCTACCCTATCCCATTTGTTATTTCAGTGTTGCTCATTAAATACACACTACTTTGATTGATTGATTGATTGATTGATTGATATAGTACAAGGTCTCACCATGCAACTCAGACTTCTAGTGATCATCCTGTCTCAGTCTCCCCAATGCTGGGATCATAGGTGTGTGCCACAACTCCCAGCTTTGGTGGCCGGCATTGCGCACTGGAGGTTCCAGTGCCTGTGCAGCATATGGTGCCAGGGATTGAACTCAAGTCCCTGCACTTGCCAGGCAGGTGTTTAGACCACTGAGCTATCTCTTCAGCCCAATGCTACGTATAGAGCCCAGACATTTTTTGATGCCTTAGTGACTAATTCGTTGGCTCTTATTGATGCATGCTGATGACATTTGAAACTCACATCACAATGTGAGCTTTTTGAGATAAGACTTCAAAAGAATAAATGGTGTCTTGACCTTGGGAATTGTACTTCTCTAGGAAAGGATATAGTTAATGTATGTATTTTATTCTATTTTGGAATATTTCTGTAATCTGTATTGTTTATTTTAATTGTTACGTAAAACAAATGGCATACACATTAATGAAGTAACATGATATAGTCTTTAACACATAACCATTGTTTGATATTTCAATCTATTCGAACACACCAGTCCCCTCTGATACTCATAAAAATGTCAGTAATTTTGAGGGAGTGATTACACACATGGGAGATGCATGCAAAACGCTTGCTTCTTCATCCACTTCAACAGACAATAATTATTCCAACTCATTTGAGAGATATTATTAGCATAACCTGACTAACATCTCAAGAAACAGAGTGGAATGAATGGGCCCAGAGACAGCTGTAGTCTGGTACTGCAAATCCCGGAAAGCTGGGATGGGGGAGTCCCAGAAAGCTAAGCTACCTTCATCAGGTCTTCTCGTTGTTCCTTTCAGCACTGACACATAACATTACAACAATTAGACAATTAAATACTGGAGGTAGGCAGGAGGATCAGTGCGAGTTCGAGACCAGCCTGGGCTACAAAAGTGAGCTCAAAGCCAGCCTGAACTGCACAGCGAGACCCTGTCTCAAAAAGGCAAAAAAAAAAAAAAAAAATACTGGAGGTTTTAGTCCATATTCAGCTGGCTCCAAGGCAGAGAGGCACATGGCAGAAAACAACCTTTAATAGAGGCTGGCAAAGAGCAAGAAAGGCTGGGAAAGAGCTAGCAGCAGCTGGAGCAGCTAACTTCTCTCCCTGCCTTACATTGAAATGCAAATCACCGGCCCCAGAGGAGAGGCAGCAACCAATTCCACAATAATCAATTACAAATTCCAGAAGCAGCCCCATGTCAGCAGGAGGCTTTGAGAGGGGCAACTATACACAAACTATAACTATGCTACAACACATACTTTGTTTCTATGTTTTATGAAACTGAGTATTCCTTAAACTGAATTTATAACACTACTGAATATTAAATGTTTTGTTTTAGTGACATCTATTAGAATATTTAATTACATGAGTGTTTGAATAGTTCTTGGGACATTTAAAGAAAATGCATTTCATAATTGAACTAAAAATGGAAATATATTTTTAAATTAAAGTTTGGAAAATTACACTATAACTTACAAGTATGAAACTGTAGATAGATTAGATAGATAGATGATAGTTAGATATGCTGATTGCTGAATATTGAGGATCTTTTTTTGCAGCTACTACACCCCACAACATGTAACATTAATTATATCCACTATCATTGTTTTTCTCTAGATTTAGGACAAGTTCCACAGGTTCTACCAGGTCTCACTATGTAAACTGGACTCGTAGTGATTCTCCTGTTTTCAGTCTCCCAAAGTGCCGAGATTACAGACACGAGCCACCAAGCCCAGTCACAGTGCACCCCACGGGTGGGGCCGACTCCGCAGGCAAGCAGTAGAACTCCAGCCATCTCACTCTGCCTAATCAGGCACTTTAGTCTGCTGAGCTACCATATATCAATTATTTCTATAGTAATTCTTTCAATCATTTAAAACATATACTATTCTGTCATACTGAAAACTTTGTGTATGTAATATTTTTGTTTTAGGAACTGCTTCAAATTCTATGCTATAAGCCGGGCGTGGTGGGGCATGCCTGTAATCCCAGCACTTGGGAGGCTGAGGCAGGAGGATTGGTGTGAGTTTGAGACCAGCCTGGACTGCAAAAGTGAGCTCAAGGCCAGCCTCAACTGCATAGTGAGACCCTGTCTCAAAAAGACAAAAAAAAAAAAAAAATTATGCTATAAAATAAGGTGTACAAACGTATGCCCTAAGGTGATGGCGACTTGCCCCTCACTTTGTTCTGCTCTGCTTTCCACACACTATCACCTTTCTTTCTTTTGAACATTTGTGGCTGGGCTCACTAGGTCACTGAATTGGACAGGCTGCTCAGAGTTGCAGACCTCCTTCCTCAGCCTTCCAGACTGGTGAGAGCATCCGGTTTTCAGTACCACACGTTCTTTTGTTCCTCTTCAAATGACTGAGAGCTGGAATGGTGATTAGGTCTCCATTTTTCTTCCTATCACTTTGTGTTGCTACTTGGACATGTCTGCATGTAAGACAGATTTGCCTCTTGATGTCTTTTGACATTTTTGCCATTTTTGTTTCCTTTATTCTATGACTACAGTATGATTTGTGGACTTGCAAGGATGAAAATGCTTGTCTTCATTCAGTGTGCATTGCTAATATCTGTGTGCTTCCTCAGATTGCTGCTAAAAATTAAAATAAAGGCCATAAAAATAAATAAATAAACAAAAGTTCTGAAACAAGAAAATAAAATAAAATAAAGTAAAATAAAAATTAAAAAAAAAAAAAAAAGGTCCGGCAAGATGGCTCAGTGGTCTAAAGCACCTGCTCAGGAAAGCTTAGGCAGCTGCAGGGACCGTGGCTCAATCCCCAGCACCACATGCTGCGCCAGCCCTGCCCTCAGGACAGGCTGAGCCGGCCATAAAATAAATAAATAAATAAACAAACAAACAAACAAAAGTTCTGAAACAAGAAAATAAAATAAGATAAAAATAAAAAATTCAAAAAATAAAAAAATTTTAAAAATAAATAACATTTATGTTATTGTAAGTAAATACATACACGCAAGCATACGTATGACAAGCATGCAAAGGTCACTGATATCTGGCACACAATTTCCTTACAGCAAAGAGAATGGAAAAATTGTTAGTCCATTCAGTGTCCAGCGCAAATGAATAATTAAAAACATAAAGGTGGTAATTTGGAATTTTGAAATAATAGTGAGCAAAAAGGTTCATAGAAGAACCCTTTCTTTCAGAGAAAGAAAAGGAATGAATTGGAAAAGAAACAAGAATATGATGGACTACAGTTCATAGTATAGATGAAGACTTGTATTTAATAGAAGAATTTAAAGACTGTGGATGTCAAGACAGATTCCTGGAGGCGAAAAGGTTTAGGAATGTGAGGAAAACCACCAAAGACAGAGGGATAAACTGGTTAAGAGTGGAGTAGCAGGTGTAACAGGGACTCGATTAAACATAGTACCAAGTTATACAGAAACTGAACTTCTGTGTGAATTTCGATTCAAACCAGAAATTAGAAGCTATAAGTTTTAACAGTGTAATAATATTACAATAAAGATTAATTGGCAAGATGCAAAATTCGGAAGTAGTCAGATTCTTTTCATTATATCTTTTTGAATGGAAACACCAGAGGCACTGGGTGTGTGACACACTACAGGCTGACTCGCTCCTTTACTAATTGAACATTTCCACTGTATGGACAGAATGTCAAAGGGGGGCTGTCAGTCTGCAGCAGTTCTAAAGGAGACATCGGTCAGAATCAGAGACACCCTCAGGGGAGCCTCCAATGTCCCAGCAGGTGTTATGACACAGAAGTGACAGAAAAGCAAGAGACAAATGGCAAACAGCAGGGATCTGGGTAGAACAGTTGTTCCTGGGGAACAAAAGGCCACAAAGCAGCCAGATTGAGGAAGAGATTATCAAATGCCTCAGAGGGTGGTGGCAATGGCAGGCTAATGAGGATCCTGCTCTGGAGCCTTGTTAGTCTGAGTAGCCTTGGGCTTTCCTCTTGGTCTTTTTTTTTTTTTTTTTTTGTCATTTTTTTTGTCTTTTTTGAGACAGGCTGACCTTGAGCTCACTTTTGTAGCCCAGGTTGGTCTCCAACTTGCACCTATCCACCCGCCTCAGCCTCCCGAGTGCTGGGATTACAGGCGTGCACCACCACACCCAGCTATCCTCTTGGTCTTAGTGGTCTCAGTTTTAGTAAATGGGAGAGGACAGTGCACCCTCCGGGGACAATGGGAAATCTCAGAAGCCTTCTTCCATCTCTCAGGGAAGCACAGAAAACTTGCCATTGTGAATTTGTGGTCCCCAACAAATAAGAACCTTTCCCACAAAGAAATCTAAATTCTAGTCAGTTAGTTTAACTTGTTTCTAGAGGAGCAGGGACAGTTTCAACCTGGGCATTAACATGAAGTTTCTGGCCAGCTAGTCACTTACTTTCCTTTTCTGGTGGTGGAAAGAAGTGAGAATTGGGGTCACTGTCTTATAGACAATTAAAGGTAATCTTCTATGTAATGTAGCAATTGTGAGGTTCTCAGCTCCTTTCCAGGCAAACACTTTCCATGCCTGTCTCCAGGATTCTTCTCAAGGAATGCGTCTCTACATATTGAAAACTACACTTGCTCTGCACTGAGCCTTTCTCTCTCTAATACATCAGCGTCTGTGCTGTGTTTTCACATACCACCTGCCTCCTAAACAGCTAACATCTATTTTTGATGAATTTCTTCCTGTTTTCCACACATTGATTTGTAGTCCTTTTTGTAAAATTTCACTCAATAAAAACCTATGTTCAGTCAATTATTAAAGTACAACTGCTGGCAAATATCAATTTGAAAGAGTGTGTTGATGTGTGTGTGTGTGTGTGTGTGTGTGCGCGCGCACGAGTGTGTGTGTGTAGTAAGAGTAGTAGAAGCAGTAGAAATAGCAATATGAAACAGAACCAAATGTTCAAATTATTTATAACACAAGTTCTTGAAAAAGCCCATGAGGTAAGGTAATGTTTTCAACAGCTATAGCCAAATACATACTTTCTTAAAACTTTTCCTTTTGAAACTTTTCCTCTTTTTTTCATGTTATACTGTTTTCATTGTTCTGTGGGAAAATTGCACTAATTTAGGAAACATATTAAGTATCTACTATGCACTAGACACATTTCTATGTCCAATGAATATGAAGATTAGACATTAACAAGCAGCCGGCGAGACGGCTAAGCATCCAAAGCACCTCCTTAGGCAAGCTTAGGAAACCACAGGGACTGTGGTTCGATCCCTGGCACCATATGCCATGCCAGTCCCTCCCCCAGGGCAGGCTGAACCAGTCATAATAGTAATAATAATAGAAAGAATAGACATTAACATACTTCCAGTTTCATAGGCTTTATTTCCAGTAGGAAATTGCATTACATGAGGAAAACATATAAAATATATACTACTCAAGAGGCTGAAGTTAGGACGACTGCAAGTCTGAGGCCAGCCTGGACAAATTAGCGAGGCTGTCTCAAAACATTGTTTTAAAAATGGGAGTCAAGCCACCCCCTCGTTTCCCAGAAGACAGCCAGAGAGAACTGGTAAGCTAGCCCCCTCACCCTGAACCTTCCCACCACAGCTCCACTGAGTCTGGCTGCCCTTCCTTGCCTTGAGGACTGCCTGGAGAGACCAGTCTTCCCACTAGGTTCTGCTGAGACCAGCCACCTGTCTTCAACCTGAATAGTACCAGGGACATGTGACTGCCACCATGACCTGGAGGACTTCGGGAAGCACTACCATACCCTACTCCACCACTGGAAGAGCCTTGCACAATTTCAGCCTCATCATTATAGGATTCTTCTTGAACTGTAGCTTGCTCCCTCTCCTTAATGAGGTGAAAACCTCACTGAACCCCACACAGCAGGAGCCTTGCTGAGCCTGCCTTGGTCTCCAACCTTCCTGAGAGCCTTGCTAAGCTGCACCCCACCCATCTACCATTACTGCAGAAAATGACACAAGGAAGGAATGAAGGGCAGTCTCAGACCTCTAGCTCACCCAAAACAAGTCCAGGAGACAAGGTCGCAGAACTTGCAAGTCACACACGAGAAGTTTCTGAGAGGATAGCAACAGAAAAAACAATGCCATCAGACTATGGAGGAAATCAGATTAGAAATAATCTCTCAAGGCAAAAATAGAAATGACAACAATCATGAAAGAATTGCTAAATATATGTAAGGAAGACAGAAAAAAAGATAGAAAGGAAGAGGAAAATGATAGAAATACTGAATGAACAACACAATCTCACAAACACGTTGCCATAACTTACCAGAGCTTATGGGATGCAATGGCAGCTGTCTAAAAGGAAAATTTATAGCACTAAATGCTCACATCAAAAAAATAGATGAATGAAAAATAATAGAGGTTACAAAATAATTCCCTGGCACATGCAGCTATCAGACCTTTCAGAAAAGGGCCACAATATCTGTGGGAGAAAAGATAGCTTCTTTACCAAAGTCTGCACGTCTGTCTCCCACCCAGGCACTGCGAGAAAAGTACGAGGAGCACCCTCAGGGAAACCTGCCCCCAAGTATGAATGTCAGACTCAAGTACTCAGCTCCTTGTTGAAGTGGTCCCTGATCAAGCTTGCTCTGGTGATGTGGTGAGTGCTAGCTAGGCTGTGCTTGCTTTCTGACTGTTGTTGGTTGCTTTCTGACTGTTGTTGGTCATTTGAAAGAGGTTACCCCAGGGCAAAACCCTGTCCCTCACCTACGTCTACAGAGCCAGGAGCCAGAGAACCTACCTTACTGCAGCTTTTAATTTTCCTGTCAGTTCCTTCTTAATTGCAGGCATTTTACCTTTCTTTCTGTATTTGTCAAGCTGTTCTTTTACAGATGTCTGGATTCCAGATATTGAGGAGGCCGGGTCTTGTCGCCCATCACCTCTAGGTCACTTTCCCTATGTGTTTAGATGTTTCAGCTCATAGTCAGGTGGCTCCAAGACAGTGCATCCCAGGGGCAAGGAAAAACAGAAGGACTCATGGCACAGCAGCAGGAGGAAGAGAAAATCTCAATCCTCACTAAAGAAGGAAAAAATAGGTTGTGAAAACTCAAACTCCCAAATTCAAGTGAGTTTTAGGAAACACATAGCTAATCTAAATTTAACCTGACAAAGAAAAAAAAAAAAAAATGCTGTGTTGTTTTCAAAGGATGACCAACAAAATTTTCCATCAGATTATTGATCATTGTAAATTGTGTGCCAATTATTCTTAAAGAATTAACTTAGTCTTTGCAAATTGAGAACATCAAATCGCAGCAATATGTGTCCATCCATTTTTATAGCAGTGCAGTTTGTCATAGCTAAATCTTGGGAAGAAAAAAAAAAGTGCCCATCAAATGAGAAATGGATAAAAAGATGTGATATTTTTATACAATGTAGTATTACTCAGCTATTAAAAAAAATACAGATTCAAGGCTTTCATGGGTAAATGAATGCAACTAGAGACTGTATTGTTAGGTTAAATAAATCAGACCTGCACGTGCAAACCTTATATTGTCTCACTAGTGTGAAAGCCTGAAAGTACATAAAATCTGAAAGATATAACAGATCCTGTGAAAGGGAAAGAATCCATTCAAAGGGAAGGAAAAAAACTGGGATGAAAAAAAAAAAGACAGATGAAGGAGGGGAAAAAGATATATTTATGTACATGTACAGGAGAGTCGGGATAATTTTACTGCTGATTACTGTTGGTCTATGAAAAGGAGCAGTTGGTGCATAATATTTTATTTTATTTTTTCTTCTTTTTAAATTTATTTAAACTTTTTTAAACCAACTTTTCACATTTATGTATTAATCTAAACAAGTAATTTGAAAATAATATTATTTAATACCACAACCATTGTGGAATTCCTATTACTTCGATGAAATATTGTATCTTTTCCATGTTTTTACCATTTTGTATCCTCTAAAAATTATTTTTAAAAGTATTAATTTACTTTTTGTGAGTCAGTTCCTGATTTAATTAACCAGCTTTGTTGCTGTAAACCATACATTAATGAATGAGTATGATTACATTCTAATCTACCAGGTCTGCTTAGTTCTAAGTTCTACTTCATTCTATGTTGTAAATCTACTTTATTTATAAAGATGACATTTAAATTTAATACTCAATGTATTATCTTGATATTTTTCAGTAGTTCAAATATAAGAATCCTTCTGAGTTTATTTGCTACAATACGGTGAAACTTTGAATTGAAAGTAACATTCTACAAGATGAACAAATATTTCTGATAAATTTTAACTTGATAAGTGAAAAATGTCTTACAGTATATGTTGTATGTGGTGCTGAATGTCACATGGTCAAAACTGATCTGAGGGCTTGTCTCTCATTCTCTCTTCAGGATTGGGGGTAACTGTCTCTCAACAGCAAGTAATTATAAAAGAGACGACCTCTACAGAACAAGAGCAGTAAGAGACAGATAAAGCCTTCTCCAAGTGAGATCAGGGAGATGTCTAAAGGGTGGGAAGCAGAACAAAATTTTGTCCAAAAGCAACTTTTGAATAAAGCTGTTGCAGTGCAAGCAATGACTTTGTTGGATGACAATGCAATGCTACACTTCCACATGAAAACATTTTAACATGTAAGTGAAAATGTGATGTAGATATTTTTCACAGTGGATGAAGCTGACCTCCAAAAGGCAAATATGTGATTCACACGCTGATTTTCTATAAATTTTAAAGATAATTTTAGAAAATTACATAAAAGTACATGGAGTCTAATGTCAATTATCAGTGAGAAATATTTTTTCTATAATTTTAGGAAAATTTGAGGGTTAGATGAGGAAATAATCAGTAGGTCTAAGTGCAATTTCTTTGAAGTAGACAGAGGGCAGGCCAGATAGTTCAGTGGACTAGAGTGCCAGCTTAGGCAGAGCCCAGTGGCAGGATGTGATCACCACACACCATGTTGGCCCTGCCCCCAGGGTGTGCTGAGCCATTGATTAAGAATGGGTGTGTGTGGGAGCCCAAACTGCTGGCGTCCATTTTGTAATGACATCATCATCTTGAGACAGCCTCATCTCGTGATAG
Organism: Myocastor coypus; assembly: GCA_004027025.1. NCBI lineage: Eukaryota > Metazoa > Chordata > Mammalia > Rodentia > Myocastoridae > Myocastor > Myocastor coypus. Next base: position 18,900 of record PVJA010021293.1, read on the forward strand.
CCTCTAGTTAGGTTTCTATTTTCCTACGCACTGCTATTTTCCCATAAATCACATGTTCTAAATCCTCCCCGTTGCCTTGGATGCCTGCTGACGTATCTCCGGGTTGCCACCGTTGCCTAGGACATATGCTGATGTCGCAAGCAGAAGTTACCTCATTCTCGCGCCCTATATATATACCCGAGTGCCTTTCTGAATAAACGAGACTCGATTAGAATCCTGTCTTGTCTGCATTTCTCGTGTCTCTTGTCCCATTTTCCCCCCATAATCCCCACTCTCCCAAAGGACCCACTCTGATTCCCCGCAGGTCAATGGACACAGGTGTGGTGGCGTGGGCCTGTAATCCCAGGACTTCGGAGGCTGATAGCAGGAGTATCACTACAAGTGCGATCGACATAGTGAGAGCCTGTAGACCCTGCACTAAATACATGAAAAATATTTTTTAAGAGACTGATATCAGAGACTCAATTTATTTTTTTAATTTTTTTAGAATTTTATTTATTTTTCTTGTTTCAGAATTTTTGTTTATTTATTTATTTATTTTTATGGCCGGCTCAGCCTGCCCTGAGGGCAGGGCTGGCACAGCATGTGTTGCCGGGGATCGAACCACGGTCCCTGAAGCCGCCTAAGCTTTCCTAAGCAGTCGCTTTAGACCACTGAGCCATCCTGCTGGGCCCAATTCATTAAATGCTTGGTAAAGTCGCAGATTAGCATTTTAAAAAATACCTTATCATCGTTAGAACAAGGAGCAATAAAGACCAATAATAAAATTGCTTAGGAAATCATTCTATGGCTAAAAGATACATTAATACATTAGTAATTTAAGCTGAAAAACTTATATTATCCATGTCTTGGTGACATTTTCATTAGTGAGTTACATTTGGTTCATCTTCCCAACCCATGTGAATAATGCCACCTAATACTAAGGGCTGGGTAATCAGTTGAATGATTCGATGAAACTTCAACCAGGTGTCTGAAGATTACAGTGATGCATCAACTGTTTATTTATTTATTATTATTTTTTTTTTTTGTCTTTTTGAGACAGGGTCTCACTATGCAGTTGAGGCTGGTCCTGAGCTCACTTTTGTAGCCCAGGCTGGTCTCGAACTTGCACCAATCCTCCTGCCTCAGCCTCCCGAGTGCTAGGATTACAGGCGTGCGCCACCACGCCCGGCTTGCATCAACTGTTAATAAATAAAACCAGGGTCCCGGCAGGATGTCTCAGTGGCCTAAAGCACCTGCTTAGGAAAGCTTAGGTAGCTGCAGGGACCACAGTTCGATCCCTGGCACCACATGCTGCTCCAGCCCTGCCCTCAGGGCAGGCTGAGCCAATCATAAAAATAAATAAATAAAACAAACAAAAGTTCTGAAACAAGGAAAAAAATATAAAAATAATAAAATTATTTTAAAAATAAATAAATAAAACCAAATCAGCAAGACTCTTTCATATTTTAATAATAATATCTACAATATTTTTCAAACCTTCTGATACAGAAGAAAGTACTTGACCTGTGCCTGAAAGCACGTAAGAAGTACTGCTGATTAGATTTGATATCCATAGATCTTCAAACTATTAATTTTCAAACATAACTAAATGATGATGTTCCCTTCTGGATAAATTAATTTTAAAATTATTCCCTCATCACTCGAAACTTCGTTTCAGATTTTTTTCAATTGCTAATTTCAGCTCCTTATTTTCAATTTTAGTTCCTGTCAATAGTAGACAATCTGTTCTCAGGCTGCATAGAAAATATAAATATGAGACTTGAGGATTGCCAACTGGTGGTCCATTTGTAGCAATTTGAACTGAACCAGGGTAGTACTGGGTGTGGGAGGCCCATTTGAGAAGTGGCCAGCACCATAAAGTGTAGAACTGGAGAAGCTTTTCGGAGCTGTTGAGAGCTTCCGGGAAACGATGAGGGAGCCACTGGTTCTCTTGGACTAGTCTCCTGGAGGACCTTGTTGAACTGGCCTTCCGGAGGCTCTTCCCATCACTGAAGGAGCTGGAGACACTGTTGCTTGAGAATGGCCATTGTCCTCTTTGGGGCAGCTCTCATTCACATGCTGAGCATTGTTTCGAGGCTCCAGAGAGCAAGATGGCATGCTGCTCAGTTTCCCAGAGAAGTTTGTTCCCTTCGCTTTCCTGATGGGAACCTGGCTCTCCTCATTGCTAGAGGAGCTCTAGGACCTCATTGAGCTGAGGGTAGCTGTGGAACTTTGAGGGGATGTTCTGGTTTTTTGAGCCTTGTTTCTAAGCACCAGGGCAGATTCCCCAGCCTTCTGGCACAGACTTTCTGTCATTCACCATTGACCTTTGAGCCTTCCCAGAGCAGATCCATGGAACAGGCCTACATGAGACACTGTCCTGGGCTCTAGGTCTCCTGTCAGACTCATGGCCAGCATTGCGGGGCAGCTCTAGGTCTTCCGCTGGATTTATGCAGGACATTACCAAGGGATCTAGGCCCTCAGCTGGATTCTTTGGTCTTTAGGAAGGATTTTCTATGCTCTCTTTGTATATGAATTTTTGGGTGACTATTATAAAATAATCTTATAAACGATGTGTCCTGTATTATGCTGTTCCTCTCTCAAAACCCCGAACTACAAGACTTTAATAAATACTAATTTTAAATAGAAATGACTATATGCACATCTATGTTTAAAATAAAATATAGACCTAATAACTGTTGAGGATAAACAACCTGACTTTTAATAAAGGAGAGTATATTGAATTTATGTTCAAGCTAAGTCCCTGGTTGTCCTTGAATACTGCCAGCTTGGAGGAGCGTTACTCCAAAAATTACAAAATATACTCATTTGGTGTGATTTTCTGATCCCTAAGCCCACTGAAGAAAACCCTCTAAGGCATACATGAGAAGTAGTCAGTTCGGTTTTTCATTAATGTTAAGGAAAAAAGACTTCTCTTGCTTATGCCGAGCAGAGTACTACAAAACCAACGTGAAGAATACCATGTAAATTATATGAGTCTGTCCTTATGAAATGGACACCTTATTTTTAAAATTATTTAAAGTAATTGTTAGGTGGAGAAAAGTGTGATATTTCAGTGCACAAATCTGTAAATTTTCCCATGTGGAATTTTCTTCTTAATTTTAGTTTAGTGTCTTGATTTCTACCGCATGAGCAGTGTCCTTACTTCTTTCCCTGGAATGCATCTCCAGCTCTGACAGGAGCACAAAGACCTTATGTACTGCACTGGAAAATATTTTGCGTCTTAAGAATAAAAATTTTCATTAGAGTTAGTCAGTGTATCACAGATATTGTCCTTTCTGACGAGGGAAGAACAGACACTGCACTCAGCTATGGCTCTCAGCGGAAAAATAAAGCTTTTCAAAATGATCGCCGTTGCTGTGGTAGATGTTTCTTTAAGTCACTTTTACAGCCTGTTTTGATGGATTCTAGGGTTCTGGATCACATTATTTTTTTTTCTATGGCTTACAGTTAAAATCATATTAATAAAAGTAACTATCATACTTTGAGTACTATGTACCACATTATGAATCAGAAAGTAATTTATATACAACCTTCAAACCAGTACTACCAAGTAGAAATTATTAGTCCATATTGTAGAGGAAAACAGGTTCACAAAGGATATAAATTGCCTACGTAACAAATTTCGTAAGTGTTGAAATCGGTATGCAAGCAAAGCCTACATATTTATAAACCCAGTAATGTTTCCTCTATGTGAGCACTGCAAACATTTTTGTTTTTAAGTAAAGCACATGTAGCTTTTCATTAAAATTTATCTATAAGAATGCCTGTAAAGTAAATGGATGTGACTTGTGATTGTAATTATAAGAAAGTTTGCCTAGAGATCTGTAAGGAGCTTAAAATGACCCACAGAAAATAGTCCCATGTACCAAGGATATGCATATCATCTACCTTGGGGTTTTGAGGTAAGTTATTTATAAATGCTGGTGTATAATGAGCACTATTTTAAGTTCTTGATGACTTCTAGCCCTGCTTCTGATGGTGAAGAATTGTTTGCAAAACCTATTCTTAGATATTAAGAAAACTTTAGGAAAAACTATGAGTTACTAGCTAACAAAGGTAGCTAATATTCTAACACAATGCTCTTGAATTAAGCCAAATGTCAGGTGCTATTTATGCATCTCAATTAGGTTAATGAACACCCTTCTCCAAGAGATGTTATTATTCCTTCTTTTCCATTGTAGAAAGTAAATTATCTTGTAGGTAAATATATGATCCCAGGCCCGGCAGGATGGCTCAGTGGTCTAAAGTGCCTGTTTGGGAAAGCTTGGGCAGCTTCAGGGACCGCAGTTCGATCCCCCGCACCACATGCTGTGCCAGCCCTGCCCTCGGGGTGGGTTGAGCCGGCCATGAAAATGAGTGAATAAACAAAACAGGGGTTCTGAAACAAAAGAAAAATAAATAAATAAATAAAATAAAATAAAACAGAAATCAGATATGAGGAGTTGGGCGGGCTGAGCAGGCCATAAAAATGAGTGAATAAACAAACAAAGGTTCTTGAAACAAGGAAAATAAATAAATACAATAAAATAAAATTCTTAAAAAAAAAAAAATATATATATATATATATATATATATATATATGATCCGAAACCACATTGTTTATAGATGAGTAATAACCTCTCTTGACTACCTTTCTTGACCACCTTTTTTTTTTTTCCAGAACCAGGGATTAAACTCAAGCCCTTGTGCTTGCCAGGCAAGCGCTTATTCTACTGAGCTATTTCCCCAGCCCCTTAGCCACCTATGGAAGCTTAATTTTAGTTTGTCAGTACCTGTGTTAGTATATAATATGTACATTCCTTTGAAGAAGTTGCTATAGCAAGTGCTTAACAGACCCCGATCCCACTTTTGTCTTCTTTTCCTTCCTTCCCTCCTCCCCCCACATCTCTTGATCTGTTTTCTCTTTTATTTGCATTTTCAGTACATACTTTCCCACTGTGCTTCTTACGGCTTACCATTGCTGTTCTTAGATCCTCTACCATATTCCAGAACTAGTCTTCACTTTCGTAAAGGTTCAACTTGAGGAATGTACAACACAAGTTTGTTATAACTTCAGTATAATCTAGCTTATCCCATATTTTTTCATTGTGTTCGTGAAGTCAGTTTCAGGTGGCCAACAGAGCGAATAAGCCATGCTTGGTGAGTCTCGAAAATGATGCTGGCTTTGCCTAGGGTGACAGATGCTGATGCAGAGCAGGTGTGGGTGACGGAGCCTGAAGGACCAGGGAACAACGGGCGAGCGCTAACTTCTGAAGGCAAGGACGAGCCTGGCTATTAGCTTAGATAAGTTCAGTTGGACACCAAATCCACATTCAGTTATTTTCCTGTATTGTGGTACATGCATTGGAGTTGCAGAGTTTTGTGGTGATTCTGACAGGAAGAGAGAACTACTTAAAAATCCATACGTGTGCAATGCATTCATATCACATCAAGGAGAAGTTTCAAAACACAAAAATGCATTTTCAGAGATCGCAGCCCATTTGGGACTTAATATGTTAATTATATGCAGAGGTCTAAAATTTCCTTGAGAGCCTGGAAGATAGCTCAGCAGTCTAAGCATTTGCCCAGCAAGAGGAAAGACACAAGTTCAATGCCCAGTATCGCATGCCATACCATCACCAGAACCCCGGGTGCATTATGTAGGCCCTAAAACTAGGCATGGTGGAGCACACCTATAATCACAGCATTGGGGAGGCTGAGACAGGAGGATCACTATGACTGAGCTATGTAGTGAGACCCTGTACTAAATTCATTCATGAATTAACTAAAATTAAAATAAATAAAATTTCCTTGCATACCTGCAGTATGTGTTAGGGCCATGGAATGTGTGTGGCTCTTCTTTTGTGTGTGTGTGTGTGTGTGTGTGTGTGTGTGTGTGTGTGGCTGGCTCCATCCTGCCTGGGGGTGGGGCTGGCACAGCGTATGGTGCTGCGAATGGAACCGTGGTCCCTATGGTTGCCTAAGCTTTGCCTAGGAAGGCACTTTAGACTTCTGAGCTGTCTTGCTGGCCCAATGTGAGGCTTTCCTGGTAAATTCTCTTATCTTAAACCCACAGCTAAGCGCTTAAATTTAGCATAGGAAGGGTTTTTTTTTGTCTTTTTGAGACTGGGTCTTGCTATGCAGTTGAGGCTGGCCTTGAGCTCACTTTTGTAGCCCAGGCTGGTCTCGAATTCGCACCAATCCTCCTGCCTCAGCCTCCCGAGTGCTGGGATTACAAGCGTGAGCCACCACGCCCGGCTAGCATAGGAAGTTTAGATGACAAACTGAACCCCCAGGAGTGTAAACAACATGTGCAAGGACATACAGCTGCCACAGGGGAAAAGCAGAATTCCAACCTCGGTCTGAACAATTTTGATATTCACTAAAGGAATAATATATATGTCTAATTCATAAATAAGTTATCTGGTAATCTTATGGGCCATCAATGTGGTAAATAATTTTAGGGTCTACTCTTGGTTTACTTTAGTGTTAAGCTTCTTTCATGCTTAACTTATTCTGAAGCTTGAATCTTGAATATGTAGGGCGCAATAGTACTTTCTGCTTTAATTGCGCATTGGTAAATATTGCCTTCATATGATCATATATGAACTCTGCTTGACACAGATCATGTCAGTTAATCCCTTCAAATGGTTGACATGGTGAGCAAGTGTGGTGCGTGTAACACATACATCCACTCAGACGATTTTGGTAGATTGTCCGCACTAACACGCTTGATGAGTGGGGGATTGAGCTTTGAGTACAGTTATTTGAGGGCAGGGATCATACATGATGATAGATAGATAGATAGATAGATAGATAGATAGATAGATAGAGATGATAGATATCTAGCTATAGATATATTTCCAGTGTCCCTGTGGAGCAGTGCAAACCCAAAATTAGGCAGTGTGTGATATACAGTAACAACCTGAGATCTGTTTTACTCTGGAAATGAATAAACACATTTTCATAACTTGATGATACCCATAATCTGAAAAATATCCAAGAAATAACTCATGAAGAAAGCAGAACATTGTATTCCAAATTATGCTTTTGTTGTGACTTCCAGATTAATGTGCTTACATATTCTACCCAGTTCTCTCCACAGACAGGTTTTCTGTGTAAGCAGAAATGGGCTTAATTTAAGGAGGTAGAAAAGGGTGGAAGAGTATTTTGTGTTGACTGCAGAGATTGGTTGTCATTTGTTATTGTAGTAAAACTTTGTAAGGCTGTTCTAAGTATCTTTGGAATTTATTTATAACACTAAGAGGCGATACTTTACCATCTGCTATGAATGTTTCCTGGGAGATTTAGTTACTCAAGTCCCCTGATTTCTGTAGTTTATTTCCGTTCTATGACTGTTTGTCTTCTGAAATAATTTCAACAATCCAATCTGTTTAATATGTCTTCTTCTTCCGAGGGAACATTAGCTCAACGACAAATCTTACAATTTAATCTAATAGGCCTTGGGTGGTATACCTTCATGTTTATTAAAGGAATGAAGACTAATTTTTGAAAATAAAAATGAAAAGAAGGGCCAGAGAGATAGCTGAATAGTCTAAGTGTCTGCCTTGCAAGGGCAAGGACCCGGGTTCAATCCCTGGTACCGCATATAGTGCCAGCCCCGTGCCCAGCCAGCCACCGAAACCTGGTGTGGTGCACACCTGTAATCCCTGGGAAGTCTGAGACAGGAAGTCTGCATAGGAAGACCCTGTACTTTAAAAAAAAATTAAACAATAAGGAAAAGGATGACAATAACTACCATGGTAATGGATAAGAGACAGCTGGAAAACATGGCCCTGGAATGTCAGGGTCAACCCTTTAAGACACGCAGTGGCAATGAGGTAAGAACGAGCCACCTTATCACCCATAAGGGGAAGTAAGAACTCAGGTCATCTCTTGTTATATTTTTAAATTACTTTTAATAAGAAATAACCATGTGACCATTTCAAAACACGTTAGTAGTACATTCCCAATAATTGATACAATGCATATTGTCCTCCTAGCAGTTATACAGAGCACAGGATGTAGACATGATAATTTTTCTAAGCATTGTTGGTACAAAAAATATTTCTTCTCATTGAACTTGAGGATGAACTTTGAATATGTGAGTGAGTTTGTGAAACACTGTCTGTGGTAAACTTAAGGAGAATCCCGGGCTGCAAGCTCACTGGAAACATAGCCTTAACTTCAGTGTCTCACTGAGAGATTTCCCTCAGTACAAAGTCACCTCATTCACTTCCCAATCTGTTCTTGTGATGTCCTTCTACCTGGGTCAAAGTTAAATTCTTGAAAAAAGCATAAGCAAAAACTACTATTACCACAGAAGGCCATATGGGAAAATTTAGAAGGGATGGATACTTTTAGCATCTTTGCTGTGAGGATGGTTTAACAGGTACATGTAAATGCTCACACTCACTTAAATGTGTGTATGCAATATGTTCTAATTTTCTATCAGTTACATGCAAATAAAGGTTTTTAAAGGAAACATATAAAACTGAATAAAAGCACATGGGAAACAACAGAAGATACAGTCTTTGTTTAAAGTCCTAACTTTATAATTCTGGTTAAGGTTTTGTTTTAGCACAGAAACAAGATTTTCTGTCTTAAAACACAGTCAGCTAAAATCTCCATATATTTATTCTTAAAAGCAGAGGGTCTCACCCAGTTATCTTCTCCAGAAATGAAAGTCCCTGTGAAAACAGTGTATCTATTTATATATGCATTGATAGCATTTTGTTGTGAGCTTTGGAAATAACCACATAAAGCACTCTGAGAGTGTTCCTGCAGGTCCCTTAGAAGTCACTTGAATACAAGCTAACCACATACTTACGCAACGTTTAAAGTTTACTGCAGCACTGGGTTGCTTTTGTTGAGAAATATGCACACTTCAGCTAAATATTGTAGTAGTAATTCATGTCCTTAGAAAAGTCAGCCTCGAGTTTCAGCAATTTTGAGACAAGAAAAAACAAAAAGATTGCACACTGGACTGCAAGTCAAATATTATAAATTGTATTGTTTACAGATTGGCTCCTGGGGTCCAGTGGCTTTATTGAGTTTCTTATATGTATCTTCCTTTTCTAGCTGCTCAGTGACATTACAGGTATCTGTGGCTCTGCCCCACACTGGAGAATTTGTGTCTCTCCTGCCTCTTCCTTCTGTCCTTCCTTTTTTAATACCCTAATGCAGCAGCCGCAGATGGCAGAACGTATTCCACTCTGTTCTCGAGGCAGCCAGAGCTCCACCTGAGCTCACACAGCATCTGTCATGACAAGGTTAAAATAACACACAGTGCCCAAATCTAGTCCTTTTAGCTGAAGGACCTCGGTGTGGATTTTCGTATTTCTGTGGAGAGTGCCACTTCAGAAAAAGCATAGTCTTGTGTCTACCAATCTTTTGTATAGGGACTTGGTTTCTAGTGTTGGTTTTGCTATTAGCCAGTGGCTTTCTTATGTTATTTATTTCCTAGTCCCTTATGTTCATCTCAGTTCTACCCACTTGCTAGTGAAATAAAAAGTGTTTTTAGCTCAATAGGAACAATCAAATCTCTTTCTATGCTTCTGGTACCATCAGGATAAGGATAAGAAGTGACTTTGGTCACATGTAACAAGTGACAATACTACTCAAACTTTTACATTCAAATCAGTGATATGAGAAATGCTACACACCTCCTATCACTCCAGTGATTCTTTAAAATACATGAAAAAAGAAACTAACGTCATTTTTTATGGTCCTAATGTATATCCCATTTGGGTGACCATGACAATATTAATTGTGGCTGTTAGACTTAGAGCTAGGCTCTATCCCTTGGAATACCAGATAGTTAGGATTTTTTTTTTTTTTTTTTGGTGGGACCAGGGTGAAAACTCACGACCTTGCACTTGCCAGGCAGGCACTTGTGCTACAGAGCTACCTCCCTGGCCCCTAGTTAGGAAATTTTGATAAAAACTCAAAGCAAGGATAAATTTCTACTAAATACTCCTATTTCTTCTTGGATGTTTTTTCCAAAAATGATTGTTATTTCAAAGCAAAACAAAAGGAAATTAATTTAGAAAAGCTTTATAGAATAGTCATTTTACCCAATAATTTATGTATCCCATGTATCACAATAGGTGTCTTTCTGTCTCTCTCGGTTATGAACAAAGAGACTCTATCAGAAATATATGCAATCAATAGTAAGAGAATGTTGTCACCAACGTGAAAGTTGTTTCAATTTCTAAATCTCCAAAGCCAAAACTCCCTTGCCTTGAGGAAAATACTCACCTCACCTTAAAGTGGCATGCCCACCCCCCATGCCATTGCTAGGGTTACACAAAAGCAATCTTCATGTAACGTGGAAACACCCAGCTGCCCCACTGCCAGAGCTGCACTTCTGGGGTGCAGGACCTCTCCATCTGCAGCCCTGCGCAATCAAAGGGAGGCTGTGTGTCTTCAGCACAACGCTCCTTAACTGGACAGGCAGAGCCGAGCACAGAGCACCAGGCAGCCTAGTTAGTGAGAGTGGAAAGTATGCAGAAGTCTCACAATCCCATGAATCCTGAAAATCATCCAGGCTAACATTGAAATTGTCTGCATGAGAGATTAATCGTATTCCTTCCAAATATTAACATCTCATATTTTTTTATTTCATTTTCCAAAACCTTGGATCCATTCTTTGAGCCATCTTTCCTTTTTCATAAAATTTAGCATTAAGTCTGAATAGTCTGCTAAGCCATGTGCATGAATAAACCCAGAGGTGTATTTTGAAATGTCTCTGTCTGTTTCCATCCCAAATCTCAATATTTTACATAACTATTTTAAAAAATACTTTACAGTCTTACCATGAGTGTCAATGGGATTAATTCAGTCAATTAAGTAAAGGCAAATTCAGTATTCTTTTCAGCAATAAGATCTCCACTACCTTGGACGTCTGTTGAGAAGGTGTCGGCCTGGCTTCCTGTAGGCCCCATTGTTTGATCAAGAATATCTGTATAGCACACATTATGCATCTTAGAAGAAGACTTTGTATGTAACTGAAGCTGCATTTTAAAGCCCCACACTGAATATTTCTGAAATCTACTACATGTTTTTTCACACTTACATTTCACCACCGTCTTTGAAACACTCTCCTATGACAGACAGTACTTTGCATTTGACCTTTACTTGAAAGTCATTTCTTAGTCTTGCCTTCACTTTCCACATGGATAGGCTGAGAACTTACAGAACTTCACACTTACTTTTATTGTACAAAGGATATACATGCAAGTAAGAATGAAAGAAAAATCTTTTGGAGTATATGAATATTTTTATAAATATTTCAGCAAGTGCTAGAGTTTAGTGATATCTTCAACAGAGAGTCTGTTAAAAACAGGATGCCAAGGCAATATGGAACATAGTACTAGAGGTAGAGGAGGTCTGAACTTAGCAAGCTGGAGGTCCAGGAGCTGAGGTCTCATTCTAGTACAGATTCATAGACATGGCCACCTTGAAAACTGACCTGATTTCCAGCCCAAGGAATTCTGGAGATGGTCAGCAGGTTTACTTGGAGATTTCATAGAGGATTTTTGATTACATTTTATAACTCTGGTTAGGTTTTCCTCCTCTCTTGAAGTCAGATTTTTCTGCACATGAATATCAAGTAAGCATTTAGTAGGCTTCCTGCCTTTTTCATTTCTCACAAGGTCATAATAGCCCAGCTATCACGGTGCATCTGCAGGAGACAGACTATCCTGACCCCTTTTCCTCTGTTGTCCGGTATAACAACCACAGCTGTGTTGCTTCTGACAGCTGACAGCCAGTACTTGACCCCAACACACCGTCCCTGTGTCTCAGTCACTCTTCTCTCATTGCTGGGACAAATACTCAGCACTCAAAATGGAGAAAGGAAAGGTTTATTTAGCTCACAGTTCGTGGTGGTTTTGGTCCATCCTCAGCTGGCTCCAAGGTAGAGTGGTACATGGCAGAGGGCATCCCTGCAGGGTGGCAGCAAAAAGCAGTGGCAACCAAGGCAAAAGAGAGGAAGGCTGTCTCTCTCAAGGTGATTTAGTCTATGTTTTCCAGGCTTGGAGTAATACTCACAGCCATAATCCCAGTGGATCATGAGTTAAGCACAAATTCTAAAAACCTTCCCCATGACTGCATGAAGCTTTCGGGGGACAAATGTACACAAACCATGACACCCTCGTTACTCCCATTGACTGAAAGAGTCCTCAGTGACTTTGGTTTCTCGTTCAAGGTATAACCTATTAAGAGCATCAGAGAATTCTTCAAGGATTTGGGGCTCCCTGTCCAAGCTTCTCTCTCCATCATGGTGAAAGTTGGCTTATTCCATACCCAGTATCAGTATAGCTTACATATCAAAGTCACTCTAGCCACTGTAACGCTAAACCATCCAATCGATTCTACTTCATCAAGCCAAGAAAAGTCTGGCATTTACAACTCACTTATTGGGAACCATCTTTTGTTTCATGTTTTAGCCAACCAACTAACAAATTAACAAAACCTTTTCTGATTATCCAACCTGTGATATTCAACGCAAGATTTCTGTGCCTAGTATGCATATATCAATAAACTTGGAGGGTCAGTGATATAGCTCAGCAGACTAAGAGCCGGCTTAGGTAAGTTCAGGGACTGGGATTCAATTCACAGCACCACATGCCACCCCAGCCCTGCACCCTGGTGCAACTGAGCTGGCTACCCAGTCCAGGTGGAGTGGAGCGCACCTCTAATCTCAGCACTGGGAAGGCTGAAAACAGGAGGATCACCGTGAGTCTGAGCTGCAAAGTGAGGCCCTGTACCAAATGCATAAATTAAAAAAAATAAGTAGTAAACTTAGGCTGACCAACTTTATATCCCTTCTACCATTCATCCACACTTTTTAAAAATCAACTTGTGCGCATATCACTCAGATTTATATCCATATAAATGAGAAAACCCAAGCGGGTTCTTATGAGTGTAGCATAGCCCTCTTCCCGGGTCACATTTTTATGTCACTTTTTAGTGGCTGCCTATGATTCATGTCTGAGCTTAGCTATAGGAGGACAGAGGTGTGGGAATCGGTCCCGAGGAGATGCACAGGTCTCTTGCTTAGAAACTGTCACAGGACAGACCAGCTTAATCCTTCCAGGCAGGTGAGGAGGCACAGCTCCCCTCCTGATGAAGCAATGAGGAAAGACCCAGCTGCAGGGTCGCCATCTGAGCTACAGAGTGCAAAACAGGCAGCCAAGCAGTACTTTCAGGCTGTGCTGCACAGATAGCAGTGTGGAAAGATCTTCTGGCGGAAGGGAGATAGGCATATTTGGAAAAAGTTAAAAGTTCAGGTAGTTTTCCTGCAGAGGTATTAGATATGGAGTTCAGAAAAGAGCCTTTTACCTAAGAGCAAGAAAATAGTTGATAATCTGGTGAAATATATGATTTTAATTTAATAACAGTTTGTATTTCTGAAGAGCTTTTCTCTACTGTGTAATTGCTTGCTTCAAATTTGTCTGAGTGCACGCGTGTGTGTGTGTGTGTGTGTGTGTGTGTGTGTGTGTGTGTATGTGTGTTTCACTAGGCCGTGTTTGCCATATGTAATGATTATATTTATCATGGGCCCTTGATCTATGGACATGGAAACCCTAGTTCTTTCTATCCTGTTATTCTCATCCATCCCTCCTTCTTCTTCTGACTCTCAATGTCCTTTATATTTTGGATTTCTTATATAAGGGAAACCATATGATTGTTACGCTTGTCTCTCATTTTTCTTTATATTATCATCTTAGGGTACTTTTATCTGCCTAGGAATCTAGGCTTCTCTTCATGCCAGAGTAGTGCTTTAGTTGTTGTCAAAAAGGTCTCATTCAAGAGTATAATATGCACCACTTTCTTTACCGGTTCCTCTCATTTTCACAAATGACCGATTCTGACAATGCATATTCTCCTTGTACAGCTAAGATACAATCACTTGGAGAAGTAAAAAGCCAGGGTGAGCCACACATTCCGATAATAATTTCTGCTCTGACTCCTCTAATGTTGCTTTTGTGACTATTTGCAAATTTGTATGTGCCTGCACTGGCAGTATTTTTCTGCAAAGAAATGAGTGACCTTTTCTGGATCAGACTTTATACCTACACAGCTTTTGTAATCTTAGGTGTTATTACCTTTCTCTTTCCTTCAGACACACAACATAAGGCTTATACTCAAAAATATCCTCAATCTGTAAATAATCGCATTTGCCACTGGAAAGAGAGTGCAGAAATCCAGGAGGCTCCGATGGAAAGTTTTTTTACAGGAGCCTAAGGGGAAATGATAAGCCGATGCGCATATTTCTCATTATTTCTTCCCAAATATCTGGTACTGGTGTGGACTGCATCCGTTTCCTGTTGCTCTCATGCTTGGTCACACACAGGTACACACAGTCACACGATGACACACAATCACAAGGGCACACACATCATTTTAAGTCACATCAACTGGATGAGTAGGCAGATGGTTTTGCATGGCTTTTATAATGCTTAAGGTTCATGTTATCGATTTCTTAATGCAGCTATAAAATTCCATATTAAAGTATAGACAGAAAAGCCACTCCACTTACTGAGCCCATAAAAATTAACATGTAAACATAGAAAGCATAATTGCCAAATTACTTATAGAGTTCATGTTCGCGTATTTTTAAGGCTTCTTGTGTATTTCCAGATAGGTCTAGCAGCCGGTGAAATAAAGAAATATAATTGGGGCCCGGCAGGATGGCTCAGTGGTCTAAAGAGCCTGCTTAGGAAAGCTTGGGCGGCTGCAGGGACCGCGGTCCGATCCCCGGCACCACATGCTGTGCCAGCTCTGCCCTCAGGGCAGGCTGAGCTGGCCATAAAAATAAATAAATAAACAAACAAACAAAAGTTCTGAAATAAGAAAAAAAAATTCAATAAAATAAAATCTTTAAAAACAATATAGAATGTGTGGGGTTTTTTAAATAGCTGAATAATACTCTATTGTGTAAAAATTCCATATCTTTTTTCATCCACTCCTCAGTTGATGGGCATTTGGGTTGTTTCCAGGATTTAGCTATGACAAAATGTTCTACTACAAACATGGGTGCACCTATACCTCTGTGGTATGACGGCTTCAGTTCTTTGGGAAAAATACATAGGAGTGGACTAGCTGGCTTGAGGCCCTTGTAGGTGAGTGGGTGCAG
Source organism: Myocastor coypus (assembly GCA_004027025.1). Taxonomy (NCBI): domain Eukaryota; kingdom Metazoa; phylum Chordata; class Mammalia; order Rodentia; family Myocastoridae; genus Myocastor; species Myocastor coypus. The sequence continues at coordinate 34,030 of PVJA010021293.1, forward strand.
CTAGGGACTATGTGGGCAAGGGAGATAAATCAGATCCACATGTGCAAGCATCATATTATCTCACTAGTATGAGAAGCTGCAAGAGTAATAAACAGCTAAAAATTATATATATATATATATATATATATATATATATATATAGAGAGAGAGAGAGAGAGAGAGAGAGAGAGAGAGAGAGGAGGAGGGAGAGAGAAAGAGACAGAGAGAGAATCATTTGGGTAATTGTGTTGTCAATTTTGCTGGTCTTTTAAAAAATTTTATTCTTAATCTTTTTTGTTTGTTTTTTGGCTGGCTCAGCCTGACCTGAGGGTGGGGCTGGCAGGGCATGTGCTGCCAGGGATTGGACTGTGGTCAGTGCACTAAGCTTGCCAAAGCTGGCACTCTAGACTGCCCAGCTATCGCACTGAGCCCCGGCTGGTCTTTGGAAAGGAGTAGTTAATGTTTCTTCTTTTTTTTTTTTTTTTTAATGATTTTTTTCCTCCTCCTTTTGAATTTCTTATAACATCTTTGTTATTGTTTTCTTTTATCTCTTTTTTTGGTCTTTTTTTTTTTTTTTTTTTTTTTTTTTTTTTTTTTTTTTTTTTTTTTTTTTTTTTTTTTTTTTTTTTTTTTTTTTTTTTTTGAGACAGGGTCTCACTATGCAAGTTCATGCTGGCCTTGAGCTCACTTTTGTAGCCCAGGCTGGTCTCGAACTCACACAATCCTCCTGCCTCAGCCTCCCGAGTGCTGGGATTGCAGGTGTGTGCTACCATGCCCAGCTTGTTTTCTTTTATCTCTAAACAAATCTTGCATGTTTATATCTGGTGATCTGAACAACTAATTTGAAGATAGCATCATATAATACAGAAACTATTGCTGAATTCTTATTACTTTATTTAATGAAATCTTGTATTATTTCTTCTTTTTTCTTTTTCTTTCTTCTTCTTTTTTTTTTTTTTTTTTAATATTATGGCCAGCTCAGCCTGCCCTGGGGGTGGGGCTGGTGCAGTATGGGGTCCCAGGGATCAAACCACAGTCTCTCCAGTTGCCTAAGATTTCCTAAGCAGGTGCTTTAGACTGCTGAGCCATCTCACCAGCCCTTATATTGTTTCTAATGCTGTGGGGGGTTTTGTATTCTTTAAAAATAAATAAAACATTTCAAAACTAATGCATAGAAAAAGAGATATTTGAATCACATTCAAAGACTAATATCACCAAAGTTCAAAATTACCAATAAGAAAAGCTTTATAAAACGTCAAAAGCCTTTTTACTCCTATAGAAAGATAACCGCTAGTTCCTGCCTTAGTGAGTCTTGGAGTGAGGTGACTTGGGCTTGTTCTCGGTGCCCAGGCCATGTTGGGCCACTGCCATAATGACTTGGTAGATTCTTTGCATGGGCAAAACCCCCTGGGTAATATGCTGGTGAGTGATGCAAAATATAAATAGGAATATGAATATTTTAGAAAGAGCCAAGACCCTTGGTGGCAACAGTGATGTATCCCAAAACACTTTAAGAAAAAATACAGATTGATGTAAAGAATATACACTTTTTGCTGGGCGTGGTGGCGCACTCCTGTAATCCCAGCACTAGGGAGGCTGAGGCAGGAGGATCGGTGAGAGTTCGAGACTAGCCTGGGCTACAAAACTGAGCTCAAGGCCAGCCTGAACTGTACAGCGAGACCCTGTCTCAAAAAGACAAAAAAAAAAAAAAAAAAAAAAAAAAA
>PVJA010021294.1:0-35605 GCA_004027025.1 Myocastor coypus
ACAGGAAGTTAGTCGCGGGAACGCAGAGGCGGGGCAGAGGGGCGCAGGGGCTTACCCGCGGCGGGTGCGCAGGCTCAGCTCCCAGCGGTGGGGTTTGGGCTGAGCTGGGACAGGATCTAATGTCATATTAATTATTACTGTACTCCTTAAAGTAAATTTTTTAAAGAAAGGTAGTAAGAGAAAGTGGGAGTCAAGAACAAAAATTTAAGGTTTCTTGAAAGCATGTGGTAATATTCAGCTATATATCCCATCTTGTGTAACTGTATCTCTTAATCTGAGCAACAGATTTGATGATGAAAATAGATAATACAGAATCACTGTTCATCAGCTATTCTTGTTTTGAAAATCTGTAATGTATATATTGTTACATGTTATCCTGTTTCTGTCTTTGCTTTTGTTTTCCTTGCTCTTGTGTTTACTCTTTAAAATAAAATTATAATAATAAAAGAAGAAAAGTATACTCACTGATGGAAAAGGCCTTTTTCCTTGACAGTAAGATAAGCAATTTTCTGGTTCATGGAACACACATGGGTCAAGGCCCCACAGGGCATGTGTTGAGGCTTTATACAGTAAAAGACTTCATCATCTCCACCAAGCAGGTATTGACATAGTTCTGCGCTTGATTTTAGGGTCAGGCCACATTTAGAAAGGACTTGCGAAGTGCCATTAACGAATTTACCTTTGAAAATAATTATATCATGGACTTCTTTCCTTGCCCTCCACAGAGCTGACACCCCTTCGCTGGGGTGCATGAGCAGCACAGACAGGGAGACCTGGCCCTCCCAGAACAGAGTGAAGCTGACAAGGTAGCTGCCATTGTTGAAGTCTGTCACCTTTCCTGATGCACCAGCCTTAAGGTTTGGGGAGGTCATCCTGGCCCTCAGAAAGTCTCCACCATACTCCTTCCTGCGTCCCAGGTGGTCCTTCGCCTCCAGTAGGACATCTAGCTGGTCCCCCCTGCAGTATGAGTCTTGAGGGTTCAAGATGGTGGCTGTGCTCTGGGCAGCACTGGTGGTGTTGTGCACGTGGGCGAAGGGTCTGGGTGGGATCAGCTGGTCCAGTTTCTGTATAATCTCCCTGATTCTCATCTCAGTCCCTGTGGGTGACTTTTTCAGACTCACCGATGTGTTAGGGCATGAGGACTTTGCAAAAGCATTCCAGTTTTGGAGGGAGATAGGTAACTTTAGAGCCAACCAAACCTGAAATGACAAACATGTGACCTATTGTGAAGCCAACTTGTTCACATTTACTGTTACTTATAATTAGTTTGAATGCTTATATACTATTATCAGTTTTTCCTAGAATATACACATTTATGTTTTTGCTCCAACAGAGAATACTTGAATGTGAAAGATAATAAATTTAATCTAAAGAATAGCTTAGAGGGCCGGTGAGATAGCTTAGCTGACTAAACGCCTGTTTAGGCAAGTGCAGGGACTGGGGTTCGGTCCCTGGAGCCAGTGCTGCGATGGCCCTGCCCCTGGGCCCTCCGAGCCAGTGACTGAGTCTGAGTGTGGTGGTGCACACCAGTAATCCCAACTCTGGGGAGGAGGAAGACAGGAGCATCACTACGAGTCCGAGCTACATAGTGAGATGCTGTGGCAAATACATAAAAATTTAAAGAAACTTAGAGAATGTGTATGAGCAGAGGAATGATGCTGATGTAATTACTTTTCTCTTGCCTGTGGACCTTACACCTAGTACCCAGTTCCTCTTTATTCTGCCTATGTAACCTTTTTCACTTGGCTTAATAATAGTTTCATTTCCAGCATCATGGGCCCCTTAGAGTATGGTAGGCAGTTTCCTAGTGAAGATGATCTTCAGACGTTAGGAGCGCAGTCCTGGTCTCTTGTTATTCAGTTTTTATATGTCCACTGTAGCTACACCAGCCTTTCAAAGTATAATTTAAATGGGGCTTGCCAGGTAGCTCAGTGGGTTAAAGCACATGATTTGGTGAACAGACTCAGGTCCTGAGGACCACGGTTCAATACCCTGCCCCACATGGTGCACGACACCTGCCCTTAAGGTGGCCTGAGCCATCCAAAAAAACCAAAACAAAACAAAAACAAAACTCTTCACTCAAAGTATAATTTATGTCTTAATGGATTAAAGGAAAGGAGTAACATTATTTTTCACTTTCTCTGACTGGAGATTATAATTGTCAAAAACATTTGAGATATTTCAAAATTTTTATTTGTCACTAAAATTCAGCTAATAGAAAACCTTAAACATTTTTTAAAGTCAGAAAGAGGACAAAGTTGCCTGCAATCAGCTAAACAGATTAGAAGTGCTGAACAATAAAATGAAAGCAACAGACAAAAAAATCCAAAGATATGAGAACTGCAAACTGTTTATTTTTCATTTTACTGTATTTTATTTGTAGATCTTGTCTGTAAAGAAGTAATCAAGGTTAGAAAATTAATTGATATTAAGAGATCCAGCTGGGGCCTGAATACAAGATAAACTTGTACGATCCATAACATGTATTGACACTAGTAATAATTATGAGAACATACAATTAGAAATTAGCTCTGATATTGGTGAAGGCACATGGGAAGAAAAGCATGTTATTGCATGACAAAAGCAACCTGTTCATGCATGAGGAAATCACAGAATGAAAGACAATGTCAGAGTAGATTTGTCTGACCAAGGCATATAAACAAGCAACATGGAAGTGGCGGCGTTAACAAGAGTCAGCACAGGTCACATGGCAGATGGACTTCTGATTAGACGGATTATGGGTAAATGGAAAACAAGACAGTGAGGATTCAGAGGCCAGAATCCCGCTGCAGGGCTTAGAAGGGGGAAGAACAGAGTTGGAATGGGAGAAGAATGGCAGAATTGATTAATGATGTCTGACTTGGTACAGGTCAGACAGGTGGAGGCTTCATATCAAATTGGAGAAAACTGTTCCTACCTTGGTGGAGTTTTGAGAAATCACAAGAATTATCCAGGTTAGTATTAAAAGAGACAAAAATATCAGCAGTGCTTTTTGAAGCTTTGTATTTGAGAACATGTTGAGTGTCCTGCCAAAGAAAACACAAATGAAGGAATGTGAGAACTGTGTCCCTCTGTATTCATTGCTTCATTCTGAACCTCTAATATATATTAAAATTTAGTAGTCAGGTCAATAATTCCTGAGCATTGATAAGTATGAATGATATTCTGAGAATCATTAATAACTGTATTGTGCTGTAAAAATATCTGTGATTCCAGTTGTTGATGCAGGCCAAGATATTGCCAAAACTACTGTGACTTAATGTTACCACTCACAGTTGGTGACATTGCTAAACTTCTCTTAGAGGCTCGTGAAAATGAAAATGGATTTTTCCCACTCATTCAGTGATGTCTGCATTCTCCCCACGGGCTCGTTTGTGGTACATCAGCCCAAGGTTATGGCCGGAGGCGGAGAACGGCAGAGCTTCCTGGATGACCTCAAGAGGCCGAAACTAACTGGATTTCTGCATGACAGAGAAACTCATATCGATCTTGTTCTCTGTTTCTGTCATCACATTTGGGGTTGTTGTAGTTTGTGGTTTTGCAAGTGGCAACAATATAATACAGAACAAATTTTATAAGATTATTTATAATAAATTACCCCAAGAATCCTATACAAAGAGTGCAGGAAATCTGTTCACACACTAAAGACTCAAGGCTCCAGCCGAGGGCCTCGATCCCATGGCAATATCCTTAATGAGTCCAGCTGAAGGCCTAGAGCTTATAGCAGTGCCCCTCTTGAGTTCAACTGGAGGCCCAGAGCCCATGATGATGTAGCATGTAGGCCTGTTTCACAGATCTGTGCTGGCAAGGCCCAAAGGTCAGTAATGGAAGCTAGAAAGTCTGTACTAGCCAGGTGAAGGATCTGTGCTAACAGCCAGAAAGCGACATTCAAAGTAAGAACCAGAGCTCCTGGGTACAGTGCCACAGCCATACTCAGCAACAATGAGGTCCTGAGCTCCTCCAGTGGTGAGGGAAGCCGAGTTTCCACCAGGAAAACCAATGCGACAAGTTCTTTTGGGAGTTTGAGACATGCACCACCTTCCCCTCTGGAGCCAGGAAGCAGTATTCAAAGCGGAGATCAGAGCTCCCCAAAGTGAACGATAGCCATTCTCAGTGACAGCAAGGTCCTGAGCTCCTTCAGTGATGAGAGCATCTGAGTTGATCAGGAAATCCAGGATGACAAGCTCCTCCAGGAGAACTAACAGCTCTTTATAGCCTCCTACAGCCTCCTACAGCCTCCTACAGCCTTCTACAGCCTCCTACAGCCTCCCTACAGCCTCCCTACAGCCTCCCTACATCCTCCCTACAGCCTCCTACAGCCTCCCTACAGCCTCCTATAGCCGCCCTACAGCCCCCTACAGCTTTTTGTCCTCTGCAGTTCTGGCTCTTATGCTGCTGGCAACAATCCTCAGGTAGATCTCCTGCACCAGCCCCATGCTGGTTCAGGTCAGGTGGGTGTTACAAATTGATCACCGGTTGTTAATCTACCACAGGGTTCTCCCCACCATCATTCTTTCTGTTTATAACCACACGGTATCTCTTTATGTTGTAAACTTTTCACTGCCATCACTGTTGCTGCCTAGCACATGTATTTCCAATGTACTGCTTACAAATTTCTTTAGAAATACTTTATAGTGACATAATTTAGTACAATAAAGATGCCTGGATTTGAATTGTAGTTTTGTGAGTGTTGGCAAATGCGTACACTTGTGGAGGCCCAACAATCAATATACAATATTGTTTTCCCTATTGTGCTTTTAGTCACAGGTCTGTTTTAGAACACTATGGCTTAGATTTGGAATTCTAGGGGTTTCATATAAAAGGAGTTCTATAGAATGAATTCTTTGTGTCTAGCTCCTTTGATTCACTGTGTTGAGGATTTGTCTGTGTTGCTGATTTTATAAGACTTTCTTTTCATCATTGAATATAATTATATTTTGTGGACATAGCAAACATTTTTATGTGTTCATGTTATTAATATTTGAGTACTTTAAGCTTGGAGCTATGATGAATGCAGTTGTCAATAAATATGTATACATACTATAGTTCTCTAAATAGAAAATGATTTTCACTTCATTTAGGTATATACCCAAGAGTGGAATGATTAACTGGCCAGTAGATTTTTTTAGGGAAGGATCTACAGTGTGTTCAGCATTTCACTACAAGGTTGGTCTCCTATCCATCCGTTTATAGCCTCCCAAGTGCTGTGGTTGCAGGTGTGCACCACCACACCCAGTCTCAAGTGCCATCTCAGTGTGCCTCAGGGGTGGGGACGGCCAGGAGGCTCGGGAATCTAACGCCCTGGCCCCTGTGCCTAGGCGCTTTAATCTGTTAAGCTATTTGGGCAGCCCTAATAGATGTTTAATTTGATGCACAAAACCCTTTTGGGCTTGTGGCTCTCAATCTACACATACATTTGGGGAGAGTTGCTAACAATGTTGGCCTTCCGATTTGTGTAGACAGTTTAAATCTGTTTGAACTTGCAAAGACTTGATTTTATGCAAAGGGTGGGTCATGGGAAGTGTGGATTTTGTAACAGCTCCCTTTACTTTATGGACACTAAAACTAGTGAGGTTCCATGAAATGTCCCTCCTTCACAATCAGCTCAGTGGTCTTCAACCAGATTCTGGGTTCTTTTTCATAGATGTTTTCTCTTTTTGGGGGATTTCTCTGCTTCTTTTCCAACCACTGACTGCTTTGAACTTTGTCATAAGGAACCTCCAGGTCTCAAGCCTGCAGGTTTGAGCTTGAATTTCCACTGCCCAGCACAGGGGACAACAAGGCAGTTGTCCAGGAAACAGCCCTAAAAATGTGGCTCTGACCACTGTGATTCTTTTCTTCTGAGGCTGCAGTCCCCTGCTTGGCCCCTCAGGGCTTGATCTTTCTCTTTGAAATATTTCATATATACAACTGTAATTCAGTACTGGAACTGGAATTTTCCTAGTTATCTGGGAAATGCTAGTGTTATCTAAACAATTGTGGAATTTTTTGCAACTTTCATTTATTATTCATTTATCTTTACAATTTGTTTAGTTTTTATTTGTCCCAGCTGTTGTCTAATATTACTACTATTATTATTTTGAAACAGAAGTTAAGAGCAGAATATACTTATTGGGGGAAAGAAATCTCCTGTCCTAGAGAGGGCTGGTGGGGCCTGAGTGGGTTGTACCCTTGTTGTCTATTATATATATTTTTTCTTTTTTTAATGTACACAGCTCAGATCTTCCTGTTTTCAGCCTCCTCAGTCCTGGAATTACAGGCATGTGCTACCACACCCAGACTCCATCACCAGCTCAGCACACATGAGGGTGGGGCTGGCATGGCATGCAGGTCTCAGGATCGAGCCTTGGTCCGTGCACTTGCCAAAGCAGGTGCTTAGTCTACTAAGCTATCTCACTGGCACTTAATTTTATACTTTTGGCTTTTGTATTAACAAAAAAATTAAAGTATTCTATCACATTGCTTAGCTTATAAGTCATAGAAACAGTGATTTCTACTGTATTTTAAAAAATTAATTATGCATCTTTGACCTAATAATGTCTCATATACATTTGTACTTCTAATTTATGGGAAATGAAAGACTTTACAAAGCTATATTTCAACTACTTTTAAGATCATCTTTGGGGCCAAGGAGATAGCTCCATAGCACAAGTGCCTGCCTGGCAAGTGCAAGGTTGTGAGTTCAAACCCTGGTCCTGTGCAGGAAAAAAAAAAAAAAAAAATCATCTTTTTTTTTTGTTGTTAATGTTGTCTGATATTTTAATTATAGAAATACATTTTTTTTAAAAAATTACAAATATCTTTTATTTATTTGGTATAGTGTCTCATTACACAGCTTGGACTTGTAGTGATCCTCCTGTCTCAGCCTCACCAGTGCTGGGATTACAGGCATGCACCACCATGTCTGGTTTCTGTGGCCAGTACAGTGCATCTGGCATTCTGGGGCTGGTGTGGCATGTGGTACCGGGGATCAAACCCAGGTTCTTGTGCTGGCCAGGTAGGTGCTTAGACCATTGAGCTATCTCTCCAGCCCTAGAAATATATTATTGTATATTATTAGTGGTGTGTAACGCATAAGTACTATATTTTATATAATCCTTACTCATTTAAATGTTAAAGATAGCTCAGGGCACAAGTATCTGCCTGGCAAGTGCAAGGTCCTGAGTTTGATCCCCAGTTCTGCAAAAAAAAAAAAAAAGTTACACTTTTATCTTTTTTTCATTTTTTTTTTGCATTTCTGTACTGTCATTTGGGGACATTGTATTCTGCTTTAAAATTTACCTTCAGTATGCTGCACTTATAAATCTTCTAGTTAAAGTCTAAACATGAGATTTTTTCCCTTCTGTTGTGACTTCAATTTTTGAGGGCTACAGCAATTTTTGAGGGTGAATACAATGTAAATACTTCTTGTTTGTTCGGTGGAGGAATGCAGCAGTATGTTTTACTTTGTCTATTTTAAAGAGGAAAAAGATAAACAATAAAGCTGAGTTTTGAGACAGGTTAGCAGGACAGGTACAATAGTTGATACATTGAATATTATTGTCTTTGTATTAGTTAATCAGGGTACAAGATATAAGCATCATATCCTGTCTAAACAATCTTAGCATACAGCATTCTTTTCAAGGAACTAAGAGAGACTAGCTTACAGCTATCTTAACTCTCTCATGTATATGTATATCTTTTCTTTTTCCCTGTCTTCCTTTCCCCTTTGGCCCTCACAGCTATAGTACATGTTGCTTAGCTTTGTTTTCCTAGGTACTCTTTACTCCTTTCTTTCTCTCTGGAGTATAGGTGTTTCAAGCCCAATGGTCTGTTGACTCTTTGAGACTTCAAACAAACTAAAAATAAAATTATTCAGATTTTCTAGTGTTTCTAATAGGAAGTTAAAAGTTAATCTCCTGTTGGCAACCTGAATTATATATACTTATAAATACATGCCACACATTATATATATACATATATATATATATATATATATATATATATATATATATATATACACATTGCCTTCTATTGGATTAAGGGAGATCTCTTCCATGAAGCTATTTACTAAGTGTTCTCTTCAACGAAAGTTAAAAAGTTGTCCAAGTCTTTCTTTGACTTTTTCTGATTCATTGAGATAGTTATCTATGTATTTCCCCCCTCTCTGTATACTATATTCGATATATATATATATAGTATTTTAATTGAAATATTTAAATACATTCTCATGGCTGATATATAGGCATACAAATGCAGTATTTTAATAATGATTTTGTATCAACACATATCTAGAACAAAATGTCAGGAAGTGGCCATCATGGGTTTGTCGGGTACCCATTGTTAGTTTCTGATTTTACCATGTTTGTTTTAATATATGGGGGGGTCTTATATATTTATGTGAATATATGATATTTGTTTTTAAAATTTGAATATATTTGCTTGATTTAATGCCTTCTGTTAGATTCTAAAAAACAGTTGACTGCTTATTCTTATTAGTAGAAATTAAATTATTCCCCAAAGATTAAATAAAAGCTTTCCCTGGTTCACTGAGATAGTCAAGTGGCTTTTAAAACTTGCATCTTTAATATATCTTTTACTTAATATATCAGCTCCTGTCTTAGGCACTTTTACTTGTTGCTGGGACAAATACCTGACACTCAAAATGAAGGAAGGAAAGGTTTATTGAGCTCACAGTTACTGGAGGTTTCAGTCCATATTCGGCTGGCCCAAGGCTGAGTGGAACAGGGCAGACAGCATCCAGATCATGGTGGTGGAACAGCAACAATGGCGACAGAGGCAACAGAACAACCAGGGTAGCAGAGAGCAACAGCTTGAGTCTGCCTCTCTGTCTCTCTTTTTAAATTACATTCATGCTCTCTGCCTCAGCCTATCTGCCTTAGGCTACACCCATAATCCCAGAAGTACTTAAAACACATAATCCCATGGATCAAGTCTCAAACTGTAGAACACATAATCCCAGTGACTCATGAGTCAAGTCTTTATCTGTAGAAGTTCCCGCCCAATGACTGCATGAGGCTTTGGGGGAACAACTAGACATAAACCATAACGCTCCTTAATATATATATCTTCTGAAGCCAAACCATCCTACCATTGTTGGGTGAAATGCGACAGAATCACAGGGCTGGCCACATAGCTCAGCAGACTAAAGCCTCTACTTAGGCAGAGCACCGGCTGGTTCCATTTCCTACATGCTGTGCTGGCCCTGCCTTCGGGGCTTGCTGAGACAAGGATCGAGACTGGGCATGGTAGTGCAAGCATGTAATCCTAGCACTTGGGAGGCTGAAAACAGGAGAATCACTTAGTGTCCAATCTACATAGTGAGACCCTGTAGACCCTGTACTAAATGCATAGAAAAATTGTAGACCATAGTTTTAACATAACTCTGTTGTACTTTTGGTAAGACTACAAATAGTGAATATAATCATGTTAGAAAGCAGTGATGCAGTGCTTTATTTGTTTGTTTTAACTTAAATTGCGTCCACATAGCCCTAATTCCAAGCAGCGCAGTTTCAGGACAACGAAGAGGATTTGTCAGCCAGGTCCACAAAGAATCACATACAAAATTTTATTCAGTTGAGTAAATGGACTCTGTGTGTTGCTGTAAGGAACTGGCCTTTAATATATGTTACTTATGAACTGGTTAGAAATATAATAGCTGCATGCAAGGAGACACTCCCTAACAGTTGGAAGCAATTCAGGTTTACATGCATTGTTAAATGTTCCTTAAAAATTGCTAAGTGAAGAGAGTAATGATTAATCTTTATCACAATACTCACAGCGTAAATTTAACATAGAAAACATAGTATAAAGATATATGCACATTTAAAACCACAAATAAAAAAAAATCTTCCTGGTTTTCTGGCTTCCTGACGCATCTGGAGGCCCACCTTTGGCAAACTGCCCCTCTGCCAATCTAAACTGCAAAAGCTCTCAGTCAGGAACCGGGTCTCTAGAAAGCTTTCCAAAATAATTACAGCCCACACTCATGCCTCTGCAATTGGGAACTCCTGTTGTATATTTATACACACTTCATCCAGATAATGTCATATATGGAACAAGTCAAAGAAATTTTATCAGCTGTGAGGAAGTATTTTTTTCACATTGTTTTTCCTCTTTCCAAGCATGGTACATATGAATTTATTATCTGCATGCTTTCTTCTTGGGGAACACTGGGCACTTTGGCTGGTTGGTTCTTGGGAAGATATTTATCTTCATTCCATATCATATTAAAAGATTTTTTTTTTTTTTTTTGTCTTTTTGAGACAGGGTCTCACCATGCAGTTCAGGCTGGCCTTGAGCTCACTTTTTGTAGCCCAGGCTAGTTTTGAACTCGCACTGATCCTCCTGCCTCAGCCTGCCAAGTTCTGGAACTATAGATGTGCACCACCACGAGAAGATCTTGGCAGAGATATGATGGTCTTTCTAGTCTTTCTTTATTTCCCTCCTTCCCTCCCTCCTTTCCTTCTCTCTTCTCTTTCCTTCTCTCTCTCTCTCTCTCTCTCTTTCTTTCCTTCCTTTCTTTCTTTTCTTTCTTTCTTTCTTTCTTTCTTTCTTTCTTTCTTTCTTTCTTTCTTTCTTTCTTTCTTCCTTTCTTTCTTTCTTTCCGATACCAGGGGTTGAACTCAGGGCCTTGCCAGGCAAGAGCTTATTCCATTGAGCTATCTCCCCATTTCTTTTGATTTCTCCCTCCCTCACTGCCCACATCAAGGTTAGAGACAAAGAACAATAGGTTGTCCATAGTTTTTCTTACCTGTTACAATGACCTTCACTCCTGTGTAGGAGGAAAAGTGCTCGTCACTCTTAACTGGCTCTTGAAGCTGTGTAAAATTTGCCATTACCTTTCTCTGAGCACTTTTTTTCTGTCAGTCTGTGCTCATTGTCACTTGGTTTATGATCTTGGGGCGTGGATTTAAGGAAGCAATAGAAATTGTGTGATTGTGAGAAGGAAGTCTCTGTTAGCTGAGCAGGGAGAAAAAGATCTGATGTTCTTCAATAACAAACCCACAGCGAGAGAAAGTAGGAAAGCAGTGTGGCTCATAATTTCATATCAAGAAAAATTAAATATTTAAGAATTAATTTAACAAAGGCAGTGAAAAACCTGTGTAATTAAAACTGAATTTCTCTGAAAAAAAAAGTAGATCAAAGAGGATGTCAGAAAATGGAAAATTATTGCTGTTCTTGAATAGGCAGAGCCACTGTGGTCAAAATAATGCTTCCCAAACTGGTATACACTTAATGTAATTCTGATCAAAATTCCAATAGCGTTTCTCACCAAACTGGAGAAAATAACCCTAAAATTCATACAGAACCTAAAAGACCCAGAATAGCAGAAGCTGTGGAGCGAGAACAGAGCAGGAGGCATCACATTTCTATAAAGTGTTTGAAAAGTACAGTGGCTGTTTACTGACAGACATTACCCCAAAACTGAAGTGACTCAAGGTTTATATACAATGTCAAAATGTTCTTTAAAAAGCATTTACTGAAAGGGCTAGCCAAGTAGCTCAGTGGATTAAAGCATCTGTGTTATGATTTGTGTTTAGTTGTCCCCCCAAGGCCTCATGCAGTCATGGGGTGGGGACTTCTAGGGTTTGAGACTAACTCATGATCCACTGGGATCATGGGTGATTCAGAGATTGGAGTATGGGTGTGAGTACTGCTGGGATTATGGATGTAGTCTGAGACAGCCTGAGGCAGAGAGCCTGACTGTAGTATGAGAGAGACAGAGAGGCAGACGCACTCCCTCTGTTACTGTTATTGCCTCTGTTGCTGTTGTTGGCCTGTTGCTGTCGTTGTCCCACCACCATGAACAAGATGCCCTCTGCCCTGTGTACTCAGCCTTGGAGCCAGCTGATTCTGGACTGAAACCTCCAGTAACTGTGAGCTGAATAAACCTTTCCTTCCTTCATCTTGTCCCAGCAACGAGAGAAGAGTAACCAAGAGCCTGCAAACAGGTGCAGGGACCGAGGGTTGGATCCCCATGCCTGCCGTGCTGGGCTGTGCTGAGATGGCAACTGAGACTGGACATCATGGCATGGACCTGAATCCCAGCTCTTGAGAGGCTCTAAACAGGTGGATCGCTACCTGTCCAATCTAGTAGTGAGACACTGAACACCCTGTAGACCTTTTCCTAAAATACAAAGGAAGTACTTATTGAAGAAAGTAATGATTGATCTTTACCACAGTATTCTTACTGTAAATTAAAAATATGAAATATAGTGTAAAGACATATGCATATGTAAAGTCATAAATAAAAAAAGATCTTTTTTTTTTTATCCCTAGGGCAGGTAGGCTGTGCAGAAGCATAAGGGAAAGAAAGAGGCCCAGTGTTTTTTTTTACTTTATGACACACCAGAAAGCCCAACCTAGGTATATTTCACATTGTGTTACAAAGCTACAGTAATGAAAACAGTCTGATAGCAGGGGACAAAGACATGTGGATCATAGAACAGAGGATACAGAGCCACCCCAGGCAATCTAGCCATCTGGACTTGACAGAGAAGTAAAAACAGGTGCTGAAGGAAAGAGTCCTCTAATCCCAGCACATAGGAGACTGAAAACAGGAGAATCACTCCAAGTCCACCCTACATAGTGAGACCCTGTAGACCCTGTACCAAATACATTTACAGAAAGAATTACATCCTTCCCTAAGGGATGAATGGAAGCGTATGAATTTAATGTAATTGCTACCACTCAGTGTCTCAAGTCCACATACACATCAGATAGACAGGTGGGAACACTTGGACCCCTCACCCGAAGTTCCTGTCCTAGAAGCCAGAGGTGAGCCAAGTTTAATGATGTCAGACATGTGCGCTTCTTATGTGCCGTGCTTCCCTGTGGAATCAATACAGGATTGGCTAAGCAGCCATCTTTGTGTTATGGCCTATGTCTAGATATCCCTCCAAGGCCTCATCAGTCATAAGGGACACTTTTCAGAGGGGACTAGCCTTATTGTGTGCAGTTCTGGGATTAAGGGCGTGTGATCACTAAATCAGTCCACTGACTGGTTTGGTATTGGTGTGGCTAGGATTGAGGGTGTGAGTGCTACACCTTCCCTCGGGCAGGTAGGCTGTGTGGAAGCATAAGGGGAAGAAAGAGGCCTCAGGTGCTGTCACTTTCTTGCTTGCTTGCTGTGAATATTTCTCCTCTGCAGTGCCCCTCTGCCATGCCACCTGCCCCAGAGCCAGCCCGCTATGGACTGAAACTCTACAAACTATGGGACAAATAAACCTTTCCTCCTCTAACTTTGGGTGTCAGGTATTTTCTCTCAGCAACGAGAAAATTAGCTAACAGAACTTGTAATCTTATTGGTTGAGTACACAACCACAGTGTATGTAGATCATAACTTTGCTGTGTAAATTACTCCTGCTAAAGGGCCTTCCTTGGTGGCAGTTCACTGAGGATTCCTCCTATCTATTAGGAGATAACCCTATCCCCCAATAACCCTTTTTCTATTCTTATTTTAAAAGAAAAGTTATTTAGTCTGCACTTCAATCAGTTTTACATGTTCCTGTTTTAAGTGATCTATACCTGAAATTAATATTTGTCCTGATAATCACTGCCAAAGGGAGAGCACTCTTCTCATAGTTTTGGCAATGGATTTTGTTGTTGCAGAATAATCTGAAAGTAAAGGAAGAAAGTAAGTGTCTTTTTCTGGCCTGTGGTCTTTCTCCATTGTAGAGAATTAGAGCTTTAAGAACTTCCTTATCTCTTGTACCAATAATGATTAGAAGAATTATCATGTCTATACCCTGTGCTCTGTATAACTACTACGAGGACAACAATATGCATTGTATCAAATATTGGGAATATACTACTAACATGTTTTGAAACTGTCACATTGTTATTTCTCATTAAAAGTAATAAAAAAGAAAAAAAATTAAAGATTTCCATTGATCAGGAAAAAAAAAAAGAACTTCCTTACCTTATGTTCATATACATGAAGATGGAACTCAGAGATGGTGTCTGTGAGGGTGGGGAAAGGATTGGAAGTTGTAAGGCAAGTCCCACTGAGACCTGGAGGGCATTTGTAGGAGACTCACATAAACATTTTCAGTGAATTATGGAGAGGGCTGGATGGTTCATGAAAAAAGTCATCTCTATTGCCTTTTCTAAACACAGATGAAAGGGCCTGCCAAACAGCTCAACAGATTAAAGCTCCTGCAAGCAGGTGCAGGGGCCGGGGGTTCGATCTCCAGGTCTGCTGTGTCAGTACTGCCCCTGGGGAGAGCTGAGATGGAAATTGAGACAGGATGTGGTGGCATGTGTCTATAATCCCAGCTCTTGGGAGGCTGAAAACAGGCAGACCACTACAAGTCTGATCTAGTGGTGAGTCCCTGAACACACTGTAGATCCTTCCCTAAAATACAAATGAAACAAAAAACCAGCAACAAAAAACAAATGCAAAATCCTTCACCTGCTCTTATTTGTATGAGGAATATGTCATCATGGAAGCTGAGGGCTTTGGCAAAGTTGGCACTGAAGGATTCTGGAAGCTTTGCTTTCAGAAGCATGATCACCTTGCCCTGGTAAGCATCCTGTTTTCCTTCTTCAGCATGAGATACATCCATAGTGACAAAGAGTTTCTTCAATTGCTTTCAGCGCCATTAATCCTGCTTCTACTTTTCCACTGAAGTTTATGAATGAACCCTGGGAGATTTTTCAGGCCCTAGATGATTTGTTGAAGTACATGTAAGAGATGTGATAAGGTAAGGGTTTAAATTCACATCAAGATTAAGGTTTGTGTGAGAACATGAAGATAATGCTGAGATAAATGGAATATTCAGAGTTATATTTCTCCTTGAGTCTTTCCATTTTAGTCATGCCACAATTAATACTTTTCAAGCTATTAGTAAATTTGAGAACCAGACAGTGAGATTGCAGGTCAAATTTTACAGTTCTCATGTGCAAGCGCTAAGAGCCCTGAACTCTCTGATTCTCAATTTCCCACCAAACAGCAACTTCCTGAGTATGTGGAGAGGTCATGCATTTGAATTTTGAATCTATAATCATCTGATAAATGAGAACTACTATGTAGATGAGGTCCTTCAAGAAATGAGCCAATTATGTACTCTTATTTCACACCTGGCAACTTTAAGATCCCAGACTGAGAAGTGTTAAAAGCATCAGCATAATATATATATATATATATATATATATATTTTTATCAGATTACCTTATAGATAATTGCAAAGCTTCCAATTGACCCTCATGTTGCACCTGGACTCTTTTTCTATGGAGAAAAGAATTTTGCAACCCTAGCACATGCAATGTTCTCCGGGTGGCACCAATGGATTATTTTGGAGAAACTACTGAGAAACTACTTTATTTGGTCCACTTTAGTAATTCACCAGAGAAAAACTTTTTTCTCTCTCTTTTTCTAGATTGGTTTGTACAGAAAATTGCAATTTAAATGATATATTACGTATACTATACTGTGATCCCTTCCATCCTCTGAGTACCCAGCTTTCCCTTCCTTTCCCTTTCGGATCATTCCCTTCAATTTTCTGGTAGCTCCCTTCCACTTTCCTGCCATCCAGTTTATGTTGTTGTAGGGTCCACGTTTGGGAGACATCACGGGACACTTATATTCTGGAGCTGAGCATATTTCAACTAATATTTCAACTAATCTCCAGTTCTATCCATTTCCTGGAAATGACTGATGTTTCTTTTGTGTAGAATTGTACTCCATTGTGTGTGTATGTAGGGTTTGCCAAAAAGCAGTATACCTATAGAGGAGGAAGACTTGCATAAATGTCTGTCTTGATTGCTTTTCTCGTTGCTGGGCCAAAATATTCAACACTCAAAATTAAGGAAGGAAAGGTTTATTTAGCTCACGGTTAGTGGAGATTTAGTTCATACTAAGCTGGCTCCAAGGCAGTGTAGCACATGGAAGAAGGCAGCCATTCATGATGATGGAAAATAGTAGAGAGCCAAGGGAGGAGCAGCACCTGAGGTAGCTTGCTAGCCTCTTTCCCCTCCCTACATTGTAATGCAGAATATCTGCCCCAGCGTGGGTATCACAGCCACACTCATAATCCTAGCATTGGATCATGAATTAATCACAAATTCTAGAAGCCATCCCATGACTGCATGGGGCATTGGGAGGACAACTAGATATAAACCATAACTCTCTGTCTGTCTGTCTGTCTGTCTGTCTCATATTGATGCAGGAAAAAAAAAAAAAACTGATCTGGGTGTATGACCTCCAATAAGGAACCTCCAAATGATATAGGGAAAACTGATTTCCCAAACTGAGAAGTACCCGGGACAAGTTTGTGTTCTCAAAAACCAAAGAATGAATTTTAGGAACAAATGGAGGTAATGAGCAGAACATGTTTATTGAGGGAAAGAAAGCTCCTATCCAAGAGAGGGACAGGAGGGGAGTCTCGAGTGGGTGTCCCCCAGAAGCTGTGTCTTCCAGGGACTTTTATAGAGAAGACATGGGAACTCACTTAGGTGGTTATGATGTGGGACAAAGAGATAATGAGCCAATGAGATAATAAGCACCATTGCTCAGGTAAAATTGATTAAAATCAGGATCCAGTGGGAAGGCAAGTCACGTAGCAAGTGGGCAAGACCACTGCCTACGGAGCTTGGACTCCTGATTCTTTCCAGGTTCTTTCAAGGTGATGTTACTTTAGAATATCAATCCCTGATGCCCACCATACTTAAGGAAGTATGTAGTTGCTTTTGTTTACTCTTGTCTTGAGATCTGGCCCGCAGTGGAAGAGTGTCTGTCTCTAGTTGTAAAGTCACCTAGTCTTCCATGTCGTCCTTGGGGGCCTGTTCCTGTCTTAGTGCCTATAATATTTCTATCTAATTCAGCTGCCTACAATAATATGTATAATATATGTATACATTTTGTTATTATTTTCTTTATCCATTAGTCACACCCATTTGTCAGTTGACAGGCATCTAGGAGTTTCCCACAGTTTAGTTACTATGAATTATGTCTCCATAAATGTGGGTATATAGATATTGCTGTAGTATGCTGACTTTCATTCCTCTGGGAATGTACCAAACGGTGGTATAGGTAAGTAAAGTGTAGCTACTTTTCCAGTTTGTTTAGTTAGTGCATGTTAATATTACAGAATGGCAGGGTTTGTTTTGGGAGATACCATTTCCCACTCTATCTGCCTATTCATTCCCTTCCCCAGTCTCCAAAGCCTGTCACTTGGTTTCCTGTTATGTCTCATACATGTGTGAATGTATATATATAATTTTATGTTTTCTATATAAGAGAAACATGCACAATACAAGTTTACATTCTCACCAGCCATGTGGGTGGGTTCCCCCACCACTATCCCTTTAATATCCATTGTCTTTTTTTGTGTGTGTTCTAATGATAGCCATCCTGACTGAGACAAGATGGAATCACAAAGTAGTTTTTGTTTGAATTTCTTTAATAGCTAGAGATGTAGAATATTTTCTTCACATAATTTTTACCCACTTGTAATTCCTTTCATAAGTGTATATCCATTTATTTATCTGCTTTTGATTGGGTTCTTTGTTTCTTGGAGGATCTTTATGTAGTCTAGTTATTTAAAAGCCTCTAAAAAAAAAAAAAAAAAAAAAAAAAAAAGCCTCTATCAAAAGAGGAACAAAGATTTTCTCCCAGTCACTGGGTCGGTGTTATGGATTACATCTAGAATGAGCCCCCAAAGTTGCATGTTCAGAAGTGAGGTTTTGGAGGGTAGTTGGACCATGAGGATGCAATGCTCATCAGCAGATTGACTGATGGATGAATTTTGAGCTAAATGTGCTTTTAGGAGGTGGGGCCTGGTTGGAAGGTGTAGAGTGCTGGGGTTACATCTTTGGAGAGTGTGCCTTGCTGGCTCCCTCTCTTTGTCTCCCTCTCTTCTCTCCTTTTGCATCTTCTTGGCTACCATGGGTGGAACAGCTTTCTCCTGCCACATCTTCTTCCATGCCACGTCTGACTTGGTGTCAGCCTACTGTGGTCAGTGCTCACTATAAGCTCTGAGCCATATCAGCCTTTGCTTGACTTTGTGGGGATCAGGTACACGTTTCAGCAGCAAGAAAGTTGACCAGTAAGTTGCCTCACCCTATGGATTGTTTGCTTTGCTATGCAGAAGATTTTAAATTAGGTACAGTACAGTCCCATTTGTTGGGTCTTTTTTTTTTTTTTGTAATGGCCATCTCAGCCTGCCCTGGGGGTGGAGCTGGTGCAGCATGTGGTGCCTGGCATTGAACCGCAGTCCCTGTTTTTAACTAAGCTTGCCTAAGCAGGCTTTTTAGACAACTGAGCCATCTCACAGGCCCATGTTGGCTCTTAATATTATTTTCTACACCATCAGAATCTGAAATAAGAAATCCTTGCCTTTGTCCTCAGGTATTTCCTTCAAGTTTTTGTCTTGTTTTTAGCTTCAAGTGTTTCCCCTGTGTTGTCTTCAACCACTTTCAATGTTTTGGACTCTATGCCTAGGTCTTTGATCTATTTTGATTTAATTGCAGTAAAGGGTGAGAGAGAAGCCTCTAGTTTCAATCTTCTGCATATGAATAAGCAGCTTTCATACGACTACTTGCTAAAGAAGCTGTCTTTTCTCCATTGTGCATTTTTTGCCCTTTTGTCAAAAAAGTAGAGGACCATATAGGTGCATGGATTTGCTTTGTATCCTGTAGTCTATTTCATGGTTTTATATTTCTGTTTTTGTGCCAGCACTATGTTGTTTTTGTTACCATGCCTTTGTAGTATAGTTTGAACTCCAGTTCAAACTATGCCTCTTGGGTTGCTTTTTTTTGCTTGGGGTTGCATTGGATATTCTGGGTCTTTTCTAATATCAAATGAAATGCAGGATTGTCTGTTATATTCTGTGGAGAATATTCCGATTTCAATAGGATTTGAATTCAGTTCATTAACTGCTTTGATAATGTGGCCATTTTCATGTATTAGTTCTTCTAATCCATGAACAAAGGGTTTTCCTTCTTACATTTCTAACATGTTCTACAATTTCTAACTTAAAAAAAGTTTTTAAAAATCATTTATTTATTTATTTATTTATTTATTTATTTTTTCAGGGTTTTGCTACACAGGTCAGACTTGTAACGATCCTCTTATCCCAGCCACCCCAGTGTTGGGATTGTAGGTGTGCACCACCAGGCCCGATTTTGGTGGCTGGCTCAACACAGTGCTGGTGTGATGTGTGGTACTGGGAATTGAGCCTGGGTCCTTATGCTTACCAGGAAGTGCTTAGACCACTGAGCTAGCTCCTCAGTACTATAATTTCTGTCTTAAAAATAATGCTGCATTTATTACAGAGCTCTTTTGCCTCTTTGATTTGGTTGATTCCTAAGCATTTAAACTTTTTGAACGCTATTGTCAATTGAATTGGTTTCCTGATTTTTTTCTCAGTGGATTCATTACTGGTGTATAGAAATGTTATTGATGTTTGTTGACTTTGTATCCTGCCACTTTAGTAAATTTCTTTATGTTGCCTGGTGATTTTTTTTTTTTTTTTGGTTTTCATGTAAGGTATTATACCGTGTGTGACTACTGATAATTTGACTTATTTTCCTATTGATATTCCTTTTTTTTCTTTATCTTACCTAATTGCTCGAGCAAAAGTTTTAAGTCCCACACTCAACGTGACTGATGAGAATGGCCATCTTGTTTCATTCCTCTTAGGTCAAAGGTGGAGTCCACCTGGCTGTTTGTACACTGCAAGCAAGAAAGATCCAAAGTTTTTCAGCCCAAGAAGCTGAAAGCCATAGGATGAGAGAGATCAAGGTACAGCAGCAGGCTGAGACTGGAGGTGAGAGAGCTTCCTGGAGAGTGGCTGGCATGAGCCTGCTATGGAGGCTGAGGAAGCTGGAGGCTGATGTGCACAGTCTGACGGCAGCAAAAGGGAACCTGTGCAAACAAGGTGCTTCCCAAAGTGCTCCCCCAAAAGCAGCATGCTTCCCCTTTTTCCTTTTCACCCCACCTGGGCTGCTTGCCCATTAGATGGTGACTCCCCATAGCTAAGGAGGTGCTGTGCCCTAGGTTGTTGGCCTGTATGCCAACCACCCATGGAAAGAACATGCTGACACATTCAGACATGTAGGTTACTAATCTGTTACCATTTCCTAATTCCTCGAGTTGATATATAATGAGTAACAGTTATAGTCTTCCCCTTGTTAACTTGACACATTTCCTTAAAGCCTAATCTTCAAATAAAAAAAACCTTTATATATGTGATTCTGACAAATACAACACAGCTACCTTGTACGTGAACAGAAATACACTGGTTCCCTCCTATGAGAAGCAAAGCTTCTCTTAGGTGAAGCTTTTCTCCTGGGATTTCAGAATTTAAGTGTTACAATATAGCTTTAAAATAAATTTAAGCACTAGTATTAATCAATATTTTGTAGTATAGGAATGCAATGAAAAAAACCCTCAAAGATATCTGCTTAATACATATGCATATATGCACAATCACATTAACAAAATAGGAAAGAATTGCTCATAGCAGATATAGGCCTTGTTTCTACAATTGATCATGTGGTCATCATTGATATTTATAGCTACCTTCTTTACTACCCATTCTGTAGTCCCTTGACTTTCAGCAAGTCTTGTTTTTTTAACTAGTAGTAATCCATGCTTTCACTTCCAAAAGGTCTGGACAGGTTTGTCATCCCGCCTGGCTTGGGTTGTTACAGTTTTCCACTGATCTTAATGACAGAGCTTGGCAAAACTAGGGGTTTGCTAAGGGAACTGCTGAACTCCAAGCACGTAATCTCCACTGTGAAGTAGTAGTCCATTTCCCCTGGTAGTCTGGGTTAATCATTCCCATGAGTACCATATCTCCCTTTTTAGCCTATTGATTCAGAGGTGTGAGGAACCCAAGATGAAGAGAGGGAAGTTTTAGCTTCCAATTCCCTAGAGGCATGGTTGTGCCATCTGGTAGAAGCCTTACCCCCTCCACCCACTGTGGAATAAGGCTTCTAGCCCAGAAGAGCACAAAATTGTAAGAATAGAAAATTATGATTTTGCTGTTGAGTCACTAGGGCAGGTGGCAAGTGATTCTTTTCCCCTTTCCACTCCTTGATCCCTGGATCTGTGGGTCTTCACTATAAGAGGAACAGTACCATGTGTTGGGTAATAACTCACAGCTTATACAGCCTTCTGGGGAACTTATGACACCCTGTGAAGTATTACTCCCAGGTGGCACTGTAGAACATGACTAAGTGCACTGCCCAAAGTTCTGCCCACTGTGAAGATTTCCTTTCACCATTGTCTCTCAGCAGATGTCTTGAAAACAGGCTGTTGTGGTGCGGCTGTTCATCTTTGGATGATTCAAGCATAATGTGAGGAACAGCCTATAATCTGGGCCATAGCATTCTCTTCCTCTGTCAACTGATGATAGGGCCCAGCCATGAAGCCATAGGTACATGGTAGGAGGAGAGAGGTAGTATATTGGAATTGGAACCATGTGCATTTGGGTTACTTTTTCATGTAACTCCTTGGACTAAATAAAACCAATTTTTGCAGTGGGAGAACTGGATCAGTGGGCACTGACTGCAGGGGCAACTTTGCTATATCCTGAGTAGTGCTCACCGCCTTCCAGCATTCCAGTTTGTGCATTTTGCCAAGTGCTGTGATCTCCAGACCTGCACTGGAGGTGGCACCCAAATTAGGAAGTTGTGGCTTCATGCTTTATCTGAAGAATGGTTGAGAAAGATGTGGTATTTTATACAATGGAATATTATTCAGCTATAAAGAATAATAAACTAGAAGACTTCATATATAAATGGGTGTATCTTGAACATATATTCATAAATGAAATAAACCAGATCTACATATGTAAATATTGTATAGTCTTCCTAGTGTAAGAACTCAAAAGAGGAAATAAAAATGGAGAGGCGTAGCACAGCTGAATGGAAACCAAGGACTTAAGCATTAAACAGTGAAGTGACTGCAAACAGAAAAGATAGGAAATATGGCAGGAGCAAAAC
This sequence comes from Myocastor coypus, assembly GCA_004027025.1. Classification (NCBI taxonomy): domain Eukaryota; kingdom Metazoa; phylum Chordata; class Mammalia; order Rodentia; family Myocastoridae; genus Myocastor; species Myocastor coypus. Next base: position 21,955 of record PVJA010021294.1, read on the forward strand.
CATGCACTTATATACACAGGATGAATCAGGTAATGGTCCTAAGAACCACCAAAATATTTTTCACACTGAGGATCGCGATGGATAACACTAAAATTATGCGTGGAATGTCTGTCATTCCTGTCTTTTAGGTTTGTGCTGTTTCTAATGTAATTTTGGTTACTGTTATGCTCTCTCTAAAGTAAATGATTGGTTTACAAGGAAAAAAATTTGAAACAAGATTGTAAGATTCTGATGATCATTAGTAGGCTGTGTATTGTTATCTTCAAAGTAGTTATTCATATTTTAAGATATAGGCACAAAAAGTTGATCAAATAGTACAGGCATAAATATTTCCTTTCAGTGAGCTAATAGCAATTAGTAGTATGACTATCTTAACTATATCTTGTACATATGTGTGTACATATAGTTAAAATAGTTATATTTCTTTTTCCCTTCTTTTCTCTTTTCCCCCATTCTATGTACAATAGATATTGTGAAGGGGGAAGAAAGTGCTCAAAAGAAAAGAGAAACTGGAATGCTGTCTTATTTAAGTTGCATTCCAGTGGTTGTTGCCCCTACCAAGTTATACAGCTATATAAGGGATTGACCTTGGTGTGTATCTCAGAACAAGTATTGCATGCTATTTCTCTACCCCACTGTGATCCCTATTGTTAGTTTTTTTTGGATTCTCCATGTTGATCTTCACAGTGGCTGTGCTAATTTACATTTACAGTAGCACTGTATAGTGTTTCCATGTTTCCTTTTATCCTCGCCAGTTTTGTATTCTTGATAATAGCCATTCTGATTGGGGTGAGATGGAATCTCAATGCAGGTGTGACTTGCATTTTCCTTATCCATATGTTTACTATTTTTATTTACTTATTGACCAGTACTACCGTTCCAGAGATTTGTCTGTTTGATTTATTTATTGGAGTCTTTGTTGCATTTTCGGACTTCTTTATATATTCTAAGTACTAATCCCCTGTTGAAAGAGCAATTGGCTAAAGTTTTCTCTCATTCTCCAGGCTGTTTCTTCATTCTGATAATTATTTATGTTTCTGTGGAGAGTTTACTAATTTGTTGTAATCCCATTTGCTGATTCTTGTTATTACTTTGTGATCAACCGGACACTTATTCTGAAAGTCTTTGACTGCTTTGTGTACATGATTTCAAGTCTTTCCTCTATGTTTTCTTTTAGCAATGTCTAAGTTTCCAGTCTTATGCTCAACTGTTATGCATTTTGACTGATTTTTCTACAAGGTTAGAGATAGGGATTCATTTTCAATCTGCTACACCTGCATATCCAGATTTTCCTCCATTTGTTTAAAAAAGATAATCTTTTCTTCATTGTATGTTTTTGCCACCTTTTCCAAGAATCAGGTGGTTGTAGTTGTACAAACTTACATCTATGTTCTATGTTTTATTCTACTGCTCTACATATGGCCAGTGACATGCTGTTTTTGTCACTAGTTCTATAATATATTCTGAAGTCTGCTATTATGAGAGTTTTCTCTTTTTGCACAGGACTGTTTTGTTTTTTTGTTTTCATATTACTTTTAGGATTAAATTTTTCTAGTTCTGTAAAGAATATCTTTGGCATTTTAATGGGTAGTTATATTAAATCCAATTACTTTTGGTAATACAGACATTTTAATATTCATTCTCTCATTCTATAAATATAGGAGAGTTTTCATCCTGTACTATTGGCTAAAATGTTTTCCCTTATTATTTTGTACTTATTTGTAGAGAAGGATCTTTCATTGATTGTCTAGGCTTACTTTTATTATTTTTTAGTGAAAACTATTTGGATTGAAATTATTGATCTCATTTTTGTTTTCTCAACAATTTCTCTATCAGTGTATGGAAGAGCTACTGAGTTTTGTGTGTTAATTTTGTATCCTGCCACCTCACTGAATTTTCTATATCTAAATGTCTTCCAGTAAGGTTTCTAGAGTCTCTAAATACATTTCATATTGTCTGCAGGTAGGGAGAATGGGAAAGTTTCCTTTTTTATTTGTTTTTCTTTTACTTCTTTCCCTTGTCTAATTGCTCTGGTAAAACCTTAAATACTGTTTCAACTGTAACAGAAAGAGCAGACAGTTTTTTCTTATTCCTGATTTCAGAGAAATGTTTTCAGTATTTTGCCATTTCAGTGTGATTTTGGCTATGAGTTTGTTGTATATTGTCTTTATACTGTTGAGGTAAGATCCTTATATACGTATTTTGTTCAGGAGTTTTATCATGAAATGCTATTAAAATTCATTAGGGATGGTGAAATAGCTCAGTGGACTAAGCACCTGCTTTGGCAAGTGCAGGGGTCAGGGTTCAATCCCCAGTCCCACATGCTGTGCCAGCCATGCCCTCAGGGCATGCTGAGCTGGAGACTGAGTCTGGGTGTGGTGGTCTGTGCATGTAACCCCAGCACTGGGGAGGCTGAAAACAGGAGGATTATTATGAGTCTGAGCTGTATAGTAAGAACCTTTTCCAAACACATAAATGAAAGAAAACTCTGAATAATTATGATGAAGACAACAATATGCAATGTATTAATTATTGTAAAAATAATAAAATAGGAAAAATTTGTTGAGAGATTTTTTTGTATTAATTGAATTGATCATGTGATTTTTATTCTTGAATCTCTTTATGTGTTTATTATATTTATTAATTTTCATGTGTTGAAGCATCTGTGCATTCCTGGGATGAAACCAACGTGATTACATGGTGAGATTTTTTGAACAAGTATTGTTAAATTCTGTTTGCAAAAGTTTTATTGAACATATTTGCATCTATGTCAAATATATTGTTCTATAGTTTCCTTTTTTTTTTTTTTCTTTGTTTCATCCAGTTTAGTTCTAGAAGCTTTTTGGTAGAGCTTTTGGGGTCTTCTATGTAGAAGATCATTTCATTAGTAAATAATAATAATTTAAGTTCATCCTTCTCTATTGATATCAATTCTAGTTCTTTCTCTTGTCTCATTTATTTATTTATTTGTTGTATTTTTAGGGAAGGGTCTACAGGGTGTTCAGGGTCTCATTACTAGATTGGATTCCTAGTGATCCACATGTTTATAGCCTCTCAAGACCTGGGATTGCAGGTGTGCACCACCATGTCCAGTCTCAATTGCCAGCTCAGTGTGCCCCCTGGGGGGCAGGGCCAGCTCTGCAGACCTTGGAATGGAACCCCTGGCCCCTGTACCAGCTTAAGGGTGCTTTAATCCACTGAGCTATCTGTCTGGCCTTCTCTTGTCTTATTGCTCTAGCTGATGTTTTGAGAATTAAACAGGATGATGACTGGACCTGTGGACATCCTTGTCTTGTCTGATTTTAGAGAGAAAGCGTTTAGCTTCTTTCCATTTAGTATGATGTAGCTTTTTGGGCATATAAATAGAAGATGTGTGACTCTTGCCCAGCAGAAACTGGAAAGACAGATTTAAAATGTCATATTGATAATTGTTTTTTTCTTGAGGCACCAAGAGTAAGTATTCTATAGTAGTGTTCTAGGGCTTGATGAAAAGCATTGAATTAAAGACTATAGTGCCAAAACACTTTAGATAATCATATTGCCATGTTCAACTGAAATTCTCAAATAAATCATTCCGTTTGGGTTAAGTTGGGAGAAGGCCTATTAAAATGCAAACAAGGGGCCCAGCGGGATGGCTCAGTGGTCTAAAGCCCCTGCTTGGGAAAGCTTGGGCGGCTTCAGGGACTACGGTTGAATCCCCTGCACCACATGCTGCGCCAGCCCTGCCCTCAGGGCGGGCTGAGCCGGCCATAAAAAATGAGTGAATAAACAAACAAAGGTTCTGAAACAAGAAAATAAATAAATAAAAATTAAAAAATTATAAAAAAGTAAATAAAATGCAAACAAAAGTGATTAAATGCTAATCTGCATATATATATACACACACATATATATACATATATATATGTATATATATATATATATATAATATATATATATGTATATATATATATATATATAATATATATATATATGCTACAGAACGCACTATTATTGATTATCTATATGGTGGCTTTCAAACATGTTTTGAGTAGTGAAACATTGTTTTAGAAACTAAATGCTCATTCAGAAGTATAATACACATAGAAGCAGAAGTGGCCCATGCTGTGGCTGAAGGGGTGGAGGTAGGACTGTGTTCCTCCCCTGCCAGGCACCACTGTTGCTTCCTGTCTCTCAAAGTGGTATATATATGTAGCTGCCTTTGACACCCAGAGCTCCACAGAGGAAAGTTTACACATCATAAGCCCAGACTGATCCCTTCATTTGGAAAGCATAAACCTAGAGAACTGATAAAATTTACCAACAGGACTAAATTTCAGGTCCTTTAACTCTAATATAATAGCTTCCGCCCATGTTAGCCTACAGTACTGGATTCTGAATGCTGGAGAATCAGTTTAGAGAACAGCAGTGAGTATTTCTAACTGGTAAAGAAAAATTGGAGGTGTTTAGAACCAGGGTCCTTCCTTAGAGTGGTGCGTCTCCTCTATCAGGGTGGACCTCTGTTCTATTTGGAAACCATCTTGAGCCTATCATAACAGACATAAAAAAGACTGTTTTCTCCATATTTTTATTTAAAAAATATTTTATTGCTCTGAAAGTTGAAACGTTAGAGAAAAGTTTTACCCATAGTTGTCATAGATTCCCTTGGTGAAGAGCTGCAGGGCTCTATCTGTAAGCACAGGACCTTTTTGTGACTATACTTGGTTTTACTTTTAGTGGAATTGTAGATTAAGTGTATCTTATCTGGCACAACTGGCAGATCCATTCATTAGCTGTAGCGCAGACAAGCTTCTCAGTATAAAAGGGAGTTAGACAACCTAGCACCTAGCACACACTCAATAGATCTTTTTTAATTAAATGAATAATGTCAGAGATTTGTGCTCTCTAGCAAATATAATTTAAAAATATATTAATTTGATTTCCAATAACATATTGAGGTGGGTGGACTTCATTTGAACCATATGCAATTGTTATATCCCAGGCATCAATAATACCCACATTAAGATCCTGGAAAATGTCTTGCATAACAAGGTATTGGATGTAACCATGAAAGTCACTAAATCTTTCTGCATCACTGTTCATTTCCCTGGTGTTTTCTGTCTTGATGATAACCACAGTGTCTGGGCTTCTCAGAAGAAGACGCTGGACAGCTTTGTGGACGCTGAGGGCCCTTCGGATGAAGACATCAAGGGGAAAAGGTCTGAAATGCTGGCCCAGAGAAATCACAATGATAGTATTTTTATCTCCTCCAGTTCTGTCAATGGCTCGGGCGATGTACTCAATCTCTTTGACTGAATAGACCAATGAGCCAATCAAGGGGTAAGCATGTTTTTGCCACTGGATGTTAATATTTCTATCCAAGTCCACAGCAAGTTGGTGTTGCAGTTTTCCAGATTCATGCAGATCTACTGACTTCAGTGCTGATGACCAATCCATGATCCCAAAAAAAAGGAGAATAATGTTATACAGATTGCCCGTCTTAAAGGTAAGAGACATTTGCTTTTTAGAATTAAGTAGGTTAATCATGTTTGATTTACTATAGACTTAACCTGAAGGGATAATTTGGAAAATTACTTGAAATATGAAAAATGTAACCTGAACCACTTTGAAGATAACAATATGCAATATAACAACCATTGTTAATTTCTTTTTTTTTTTTTTTGTCTTTTTGAGACAGTGTCTTGCTGTGCAGTTCAGGCTGGCCTTGAGCTCACTTTTGCAGCCCAGGCTGGTCTCGAACTTGCACCAATCCTCCTGCCTCAGCCTCCCGAGTGCTGGGATTACAGGCGTGCGCCACCACGCCCGGCAACCATTGTTAATTTCTTATCATCTTGTTTTGAAATTCTAAATCATCATTATTGTTTTTTTTAATTTTTTTATTCTTTTTAAAATAAAGAAGTAGTACCCAGATAAAGAGGTTTATGTGTACCTTCTTACAGAATTGTGCAGACAGATTGAGATTGGGAATACTAAGACATTGAGATAACTGATGCTGCATGATCATGTCAGTTTTGTAAATATTTTTATAGGCTGTGTTAACTAAAAACTGAGCTCATTTGAGACAGTTCTACTTGATTTTTTTTTTTTTTTTTAACACTAAAAGATAAAAAAGGGGGCTGGCCAGATAGCTCAGAAGATTAAAGCACCTGCTTAGGCAGATGTAGGGACCGGGGTTTGATCCTCTGTGCTGTGTTGGTCATGCCCCTCGTATGTGCTGAGGCAGGAATGAGACTGAATGTGGTGGCATGTGCCTGTAATTCCAGCACGTGGGAGGCTGAAAACAGAAGGATCACAAGTCCAATCTGTGTAGTGAGACCCTGTACTTTATGCATAAAAATAAATACATACATAAATACATAAAGAAAAAAAGAAAGAAAGAAATAAAGAAAGGAAGGAAGGAAGAAAGAAAGAAAGAAAGAAAGAAAAAGAAAAACAGGCCTGGAGATGTGGCTCAGTGATAGAGCACTTGCAAAATGTGTGAGGCCTTGGCGTCAATTGCTAGGGCCATATGCAATGAATGAATGAATGAATGAATGAATGAATGAATGAATGACTAATATAACATGACATAATGTAACATAATGAAAACAAATACATCTAATTCTTCAACAACTGTACAAACTCCTCTGTCCTGTGTTTTCTTCCATGTACATGGGATGGTACCAACTATACTTATGATATAATAATGGTGTTGCCTCTTTTATCAAGTGCCCTCCTCAATGATAGCTTTGTATTTTTCAAATTGCCATGCCCTAGGAGAGTAGGAGAGGAAGTCACTTGCTCAAGGTTATAATTTGTGATGCATTTGGCATGTAAGATTGACGTTACTCCCAATGCTTGTAAACATGGTTTGCCTGACCTTGACAATTTTGAAAATAATTTCATATGAGCAGAATAATATGAAGCCCTTCCAGAATGACCTTTCTAAAGGTCACAGTTGGAAATTCTCACATGTTGAGAATTCTGCTTGTAACTAACTTGTAGTGCAGACCCTACCGATTTTCCCATTTTTTCTGAGAGGACCTGCTTTCTTTGAGTTAGAGATCACAAGAGTGGTCTGGTATAGAAAGGCCAAGCTGGAGTCACAGCCTCTGAAGTATTCTGAGTCATACGAGCTGGGACCTAGAGACATAGAGGGATGGGTAGTGATGATGGTTTTTTACATAGGATTACTAAGGTGTCTTAACTGATTCTGAGTTATTACTGTTTAGTAAACTGAAGGGCAAATTGGCTAGGATTCTAACACTAATGAAAATTATTCCTATTGCTTTTAGGGCATTTTTTCTATGTGCTGGAATGCCTTATAAGGCATTATATCTTTTATATCCATTACCTCATTTCATCTTGAAAATCAACAGCATTTTTGGTTACTATTTCTAGATAATGCATGAGGAAATTGGGGTAGAGAAAATAAACAAGATGCTCCAGTTTCTAAGTTATTATTTCTAAGTGACATAGACCTGTCAAATGCAAAATCTATCCTATAGTCAGCTAATGATAATAGTGATGATAGCTTACAGCAATGAGAACATACCTTGTAACAGACAGTATTCTAAATACGCCATCTATATCACTGTATTTTACTAGGTGGGCACTTTTTTTTTTTTACTGTCAATTGTTAGAGGAGGAAACCAAAGGACAAAATAGTTTTCTAACTTGTCCGAAGTCACCAAGACAGGATGTGAAGTGAAGTTTTGAACTTGGGCCATCTGAATCTAGAATTTTCAAACTTATTCACTGTACCAACCTTAGAAGGGAGAGATTCGGTGTCTTCAATCATCTTTATTTCTACTTTCTAGGAGTGTCGTGGAAATAGTAAAGTACGCCTTCTTCAAGGACAGCAGGGTAATGTTCTCCTAAAGGGCCGTCAGTTTCCTAGCTGATACTCGTTAATGGCTATTATAAGAGCACATTTTTCCCCCAGAGGAAATAGCCTTTTCTAGTCAAATAAATGTTATTTTAAAAGAAGATAATTTTCTATGAATATCTTTGCTGCTTCATGATTAAGTACTATGATACATATAAGTGAGAAAGAAGTTTCTGAAAGGGATACACATGAATAATAGTTTAGAGAGAGGCATACTGTTGATGCTGGCTTTGAAGTATTCTATCCACTGGCGGATCGTAGAATCTCCCATTAGATATATGAATTTTCCTCTCAAGCAGTCTTTCATCTTGACTGGAGTCAAAATGCAGGAGACAGGGTTCCATGTGTTTTTCCAGACATATCCACTGGGGATTGTGGATGTCCTTCCAGGCTTGCATTTCTCTTTCAGCGTGACGTTTTTTGCTGCCAAAAAATCAGCAACACAGGTTCTTCTAAAACATCAAATTAGCCATCAGTACCTATTAAGAAACTTCCATCTTTCCTAATATTTCCTCTTAGTAGGGTGTGAAAGTGGTAGAGGAGGAAAAGTGGTATAGAAGCATTTTCATGGTGGAACATCCAGTTTTCAGTAAAACTCTTCTATGACGTCAGCTTCCTAGATGATACCCACTGATGGTCATTAGAAGAGCACATTTTTTCCCCAGAAAAAATGGACTTCTCATAAAATGTAAGCATTTGTCAGCATTGCTTTATAACATCAATTCTTGCCAAGTAAATGAAAGGTCATTCATTCTATCATTTCAGCTCACTTTTCCTCTGCGTTTGTCCCACACTATCACAGTGTCATAAATGCCACCATCAAAATATACCTTTCTTAGTAAAAGGCAGGGTGACATAATATAGATATCTTAGAAACCAACCACTAATAAAACATATATGTGTTGGTCTGGAGGTGTACAAAGGGTGGAGTATTAAACCCTCCGTTACTGGATTATGACTAGCTGCGTTCATAATGATGACTAAGATGATGATGTGGCAGGTTTGGACCAGTGATTATTTATCATCCAACGACAGTAGTTTAATATTTAACAACTTGGATGAGTTTTTCCATATATCTATCTCTGGTGAGAAATACTATTTCTATATTTGAGGGCATATACTTTAATTCAGACAAGTACATTTTATAAAAGATTTTATTTTATTTTTCTTAAACCTCATTTGTTTGTGTTATGGCTGGCTCAGCTTGCCCTGGGGTGGGATGGCACAGCATGTGGTGTGAAGGATCGAGGCGCTCTCCCAGCACTTGCCTGGACTTTGCTAGGCAGGCGCTTCAGACCACTGAGCCATCTCCCTGGCCTGACAAGTACATTTTGATTAGCAAGATTTTAATGCCAAAGTGATGCAAATATAAAAGATGTTTCCTTACATCATTTTAGACAAAATTTCCATGGGCTGTTTAGGTAAAAATAATTAAAAATATAGTAAATACAAATGTGGAAGTTCTACATTGTATGTTAAATTTGGAATGTGACAGAATCAAGGTGAGAGTCAATGTGGTCCTATCAGGTGGTGATTCTTGGGCTAGCAGGATTGTAGGAGATAGTGATAGTATCAGTGGTAGTGGTAGTGTATGGAAGCAAAGAACTAGGTGAAGAACTAGGAGAGAGTTTTAATGGTCATAGTTTGTTGTATGAAATAAATCAGCTAATCAGTTATCTGCTAAGTAGATTGGTGGTAAGGGATAGATTTACTCAAGTAGATTGCTCAAATATGTTTTAGTAAGTGTAGTAATTCACTTGCTTGGATACATTAGACATGATAGATGAGAAGACTGCCAATAGGTCCAAAGGTGAAAATAGCCAGCAAGAAGGAGAAGGTCATTGGTTTGGTCTAGGACTGAGCAACTAGCGAACACAGAGTACTTACTGTTGCATTTTGTGACGCGAATCACATTGGCGTTCTCCATAATCTCCACACCCATATTTGACCTTAGGGAAAGAACATAGAAATTAATCTGCAGGTGGCCCCAGATACAGAACCGAGAAGCCAGATTATCCAATGCTTCTACTACTTCTGTCGAGTTGGTTGCTGTGCCCATATATTCATATCCTTTAGTAAATTTCCACATTTTGGGGCCCGGCGGGATGGCTCAGTGGTCTAAAGCACCGGCTTGGGAAAGCTTGGGCGGCTTCAGGGACCACGGTTTGATCCCCGGCACCACATGCTGTGCCAGCCCTGCTCTCAGGACGGGCTGAGCCAGCCATAAAAATGAGTGAGTAAACAAAGGTTCTGAAACAAGAAAAAAAAAAAAAAAGAATTAAAAAAAAGTAAATTTCCACATTTTGCCTGTTGTTTCTAGGATATAGTTTCTCAGATGGTGTGCAAGGTCATTTATTAAAATGCAGAGATTGTATGTTAGAGCACACACACACATATACAGAGTCTGCCAACCAAACACATGCACATATCAGCTGTTTGCTATACTATTAAGTGTCTGGAAGCTAATGTCCACTGCTGTGAGCACCTCTTGTAATTGTAGAGGCCAAAGGTAACATTAATCTCATGATGTCTCAGTAAATTTAATATTAAAATACTTATATGTTTTTCTTTTCACATATATGAAATATATACATGAAAAAATTTATATTTATCCACTTTCAGTTTTTATTCTGCCTATATATTTTTATTTCATTAATGAGAATTAAATATCCAAAACACCTAGACACTTCTTTTTTTTAATGTAAACTTTTATTTTATTTTATTTATTTATTTTTTCTCTTTTTTAAACAGTTGACACATTGCATATTGTCCTCACAATAGTTATACAGAGCACAGTGTGTGGGCATGACTCACCTTCCTATTGATGTTGCTAAGGAAAGAAAAAAAAAATTCTGCTCTTTGAATTAAGAGGAAGCAGAGGGGCCGGGGAGATAGCTCCATGGCACAAGTGCCTGCCTGGCAAGTGCAAGGTCATGAGTTCAAATCCCTGCCCCACCAAAAAAAAAAAAAAAATGAATTAAGAGGAAGCAGATACATACACAGTCCAGTGTTCTACATTTGCAGTGGGCCACCACTAAAACTTGCAATGTTGGAGGCTATTGATCCAAGCCTCCTACAGCTCTTCTCATCAATTTAGCTCTGTTTCATGCCTCGTAATTAAGCTTTTTGGCTGGGTGATCAAGGGCAAGTCAAAGCAAGACCTGTATAACAAAACATTCATCTTCTGTATCTTCCAAGGTCAAATTCCTTCAGGATTAAGTTTGGAACCATATACAGTGCTTTGTAGAACTGTTGTCAGTGTCAGCCTTCGGGATGAGTCATGGCCATTGCTTGGCCAGTTTGCTTTCTACGAAAGCCTGAGAGAATGTTTTTCTCCGGGTGACTCTCCTTAGACACACTGTAGTTCATTTATCCCTTTCCTCTGAGGTCTCATAATCTCGACCAGAAAATTTGAGACACCTCTGTGTTATAGGATATTACAGCACAGGTTCTCTTATGTCCTGAGTCCTTACTGACCTTCTTGAAGGGCTAGGGCCAAAATATTGGCTATCCTCATAGCCCTTCTTTTTCTCCAATTTCTGGCCTGTTAACTTACATTCTTAACCCTCCAGCAGAAAGCTTCGTGGTACTATTACTGCATAACATAGGCAATTGAGCTTATCATCACTGGCTTTCTGAATATCAAACATCTTTGACTTAGCTTGGAGTTGATATTTTCTGACAATCATTGATATTCTGATAACGCTCCATAGAATGTGATATAAGCAGTTACAAAATTTTTACACAGATATTTGGAAATTCAAGGAAACACAAAATGTAGCCTGTCAAGCCTATGGTATTTGGCTGTCTCTTACACACCTAGACACTTCTGGAGACTGAGCCCTGTCTCCAAATGTATTCATAGTTCCTGTCCCACATGACTCTTCGTACAGAGTATCAAAGACAATATACTTGCAGGGTTGGTGTACCAGCTACACATTGTATTTACTCAAGTGGTCGCCAGTGATCATTATTTACCTTTCAAGGATGCTCTTTTCTTGTTGACTAAGATAGGAAACTTCTTTGTTCTTGGAATGCATGTGGGTGAGTGCAGCACAGGAAACATGGGGGGGTCTCACACAGTAGAAGGCTTCTTGGTCTTCAGCATCCAGATATCTGCATAGTTCAGCACTTGAGTTTAAAAGCAAGGCACAATCAGAATTGGCCTGGGCATTGCCATAGATAAAGCGTCCCGTGAAGATCACCCTGTCGTAGCCTTGGTTCCTCGCCCTCCAGAGAGCTGACACCCCTTCGCTGGGGTGCATGAGCAGCACAGACAGGGAGACCTGGCCCTCCCAGAACAGAGTAAAGCTGACAAGGTAGCTGCCGTTGTTGAAGTCCGTCACCTTCCCTGATGCACCGGCCCTAAGGTCTGGAGAGGACATTCTGGCCCTCAGAAAGTCCCCACCATACTCTTTCCTACGTCCCAGGTGGTCCTTCACCTCCAGCAGGACATCCAGCTGGTCCCCCTGGCAGTACGTATCTCGAGGGTTCAGGATGGTGGCTCTGCTCTGGGCAGCGCTGGTGGTGTTGTGCACGTGGGCGAAGGGTCTGGGCGGGATCAGCTGGTCCATCTTTTCTATTATCTTCCTGATTTTCAGGTTCGTCTCTGTTGTAGAAACTACTGAACACAGTGGTGCTTCCGGATGCCAGGCCTTCCTGATGAAATTCCAGTGAGGGAGGGACTCAGGCCACTTGAGTGCAGGCCAATTCTGAGATGACAAGAAACAGAATAAAGAAAATAAAATGATCCTATTTAATGGAACAGTTTCATTTGGTTAGCCAAATTTTGTTTTTTATAAAGCCATGATAGTTACAGAAATTAAATGACACTGAGATTTTATGATCATATGTTTTCTATTTATACTTTTGTTTATAAATTCTGTTGATGTCAGTCCAATTTTCATTGGCTAATTTATTTTGGAAGACCTGTTTAGCCCCAAAGAGTCTTAGGATTCATCTTCTGAAAATTGGTAATAAGTCTACTGTCTTAGTTACTCTTCTATCGTTGCTGGGACAATTACCCATCACGCAAAATGAAGGAAGGAAAGGTTTATTTAGCTCACAAGTAACTGGAGGTTTCAGTCCACAGTCGGCTGGCCCAAGGCTGAGTGGAACAGAGCAGAGAGCATCCAGTTCATGGTGGCAGAAACAGCAGCAAAGGCGACAGAGGCAATGGAACAACCAGGGGAGCAGAGAGCAACAGCTTGAGTCTGTCTGTCTGTCTGTCTGTCTGTCTGTCTTTATATTACATTCAGGCTCTCTGCCTCAGCCTATCCACCTTAGACTACACCCCTAATCCCAGAAGTACTTAAAACACATAATCCTAGTGAGTCGTGAGTCAAGTCTCAATCTATAGAAGTCCTCATGATTGCATGAGGCTTTGGGGAGACAACTAGACATAAACCATAACATCTACTTTAGTAGCAGCTGTGAAGATCAAATGAGAAAATGTTTTTAACTACATAGTAGAAAATTGTTAATTATTCTTTTACTTTTATCTTAAAACTAAAGTTCACTTGATCACCCAACAGAAAAGTTTAATTATGAGGCATAAAATGCAGTTAGATTAGTATGATGAGCTGTAAGAGGCTTAAATCAACAGCCCTCAACATTGTCAGTTTCACTGGTAACCCACTGCAATCATGAAACATTGGACTATGTATACAACTACTTCCTCCTAATTCAAAGACAAGAAAACTTTTTCTTCTCTTCTTCTTCTTCTTCTTCTTCTTCTTCTTCTTCTTCTTCTTCTTCTTCTTCTTCTTCTTCTTCTTCTTCTTC
>PVJA010021295.1:0-35751 GCA_004027025.1 Myocastor coypus
AAAAAAAAAAAAAATAAAAAAATAAATAAATAAAAAAAAAGGTTTTCATTCTAATTTCTTACCACTTTTTAGGCTTTTGTTTGAAATAGAAATAATAGAATCATGTTTAGTGATTCCCAGGCTTATTTGTAGGTAGTATCACTTCCCCTATGTAAATTGTTTCTTCTGTGATATGGTCTCCCTTCTATTATAGGGAATGGGAAACAGTGTTCAGTGAAGTCCCTTTGTGGTAAATACACATTTAATAGCTCTACACTCCACTGCCAAGCCTGACAAATAGTAAATCTGTGGAGACCTGGGAGATATTCAAAGCATGCTAATGCCCTCTTTTCTCATCCTCCTCCAGCTGCCTCTTGCGGCTTTCTTTTTAGTCATTTGGTGAGGAAGTGGCTGAGTTTTGAACATTTCTGGTACCTCTTGGCTCCTGTGAATAAATTGGGCAAGAGTTTTGATGTATACCTTCCCCACATGTCACAGGAAGCCCTTGGATGGCAACTAAGTGCCTCATACTTTGTCTGGACTCTTTTTTTTTTTTTTTTTTAAATTGCTTTAGAGCAGGCTAATGGCATGTTTTTTTTGCCTATAATGCTAAACATATGATATTTTGATACTGTTTCTCATAGAGTAAATTTAGGTTTCTCAAAAATAAAATGCACTGAGTTTCATTTCCTGTTTTGCCTCCTATTTGAAATTTTTGTTTATAATAGCTGGTTTGTTGTCTGGTGCCTAGCAGAAGGCCAACCAACATGTTTAACTCTGATTATTTCAAGATCTTCAATGTAATATATTTAAATGTAATTTTCCCTTTTGGTTTTAGGCAGTCTCCAGTCTGATAGCTGTGGGTACATCTCATGGATTGGCTTTAATATTTGGTAAGTTTTCTAAGTATTTTGCTACTTGTAAATATTAAGAATCCTTTAGAGTTTTATAATGCCCTTTAATCATATTTTACAAACTAGAATTCATTTTCTTGAACAAAATCAGAAAAATGTGTAACATAACAGCAAATATTCTATAGTTAAAAATTACTAGGATATTCAAAAATGTGCTGCATATAAGAAACACATTTAATTCAAAAAGAAATTTATAGACTGAAAGTCAAATGATGGAAAACAATACTCCCTATGACAGGAACTGCCAAAAAGCAAGGGTAGCTATTCTATTTGCAAAGTGAATTTCAAGCCAAGACTGATTAAGAAAGATAAGAAGATCACTACAAGAACAATCCAAGAGGAAGAGATAATAATCATAAATGTATGTGTAATACCAGTTCACTCAACTGTATAAAACAAATATTAAGGGACATGAAAAATCAAATGAGAACTAACACAGTTGAATTGTTCTTGATATCCACTGTCACTGTTCTCACTCAACTTTAGCCAGAGCAATTAGACAAGAGAAAGAAATAAAAGGAATAACATTAGAAAAATAAGTGAAAGTATCATTATTTGCAGATTGCATGATATTCTACATTGAAGACCCCAAAACTCAACTAAAAAACTTTGTTTTCAGAACACTTTTTTGGGGGGTCTTTTTTTGCAGAACTGGGGATTGAACTCAGGACCTTGTGCTTGCTAGGCAAGCAGTTATTCTACTGAGCTATCTCTCCAGCAAAAATACCTTTAGATTTAATAAACAAATTTACTGGCATAGCTGGATACAAAGTTAGTACTCAAGAATCAATAACTTTCCTGCATCAAAATAACAAACTCACTGAGAGAGAAATTAGGAGTACGACACCTTTCACAATAGTATCCAAAAAATAAAATACGTAGGAATCAATCTAACAAAGTGTATAAAGACCCTTTATATTGAAAACTCCAGTATAGAAAAAGGAGGTGAAGCAGATAGCCTAAAATGGAAATCTATCCCTTGCACTTGGGTAGGAAGAATCAAAATAGTGAAAATTTCCATGCTTTTAAAAACTGTTATGCAGATACAATGCAATTTGAATCAAAAGTCCAGTAGCATACCTCACAGAATTAGAGAAAACAATCCTAAAATTCATTTGGAACCAGAAGAGATGCAGAATAGCAAAGGCAGGGCCTGGTGGGATGGCTCAGCGGTCTAAAGTGCCTGCTTAGGAAAGCTTAGGCAGCTTCAGGGACTGCGGTTCGATCCCTGGCACCATATGCTGCGCCAGTCCTGCCCTCGGGGCGGGCTGAGCCGGCCATAAAAATGAGTGAATAAACAAATAAAAGTTCTGAAACAAGAAAAATAAAATAAAATAAAAAATTCTTAAAAAAAAAAAAAAAAAAGAATAGTAAAGGCAATTTTGGGCAACAAAGACAAGGCAGGGGGCATTGCAACCCCTGACTTGAAATTATACGATAAAGCTATTGTGATAAAAGCAGCATGGCACTGGCAAAAGAATAGACCTGATGAAGATCAGCAGAACAAATTAGCAGATGGAGAAATGATTCCAAATATACTCAGTCACCTTATTTTTGACTAAGATGCCAGACATTCACTGGAAGAAAATAGCATCTTTATTATTTTCTTTTTTTTTTTTTTTGTACTGGGAATGAAACTCGCAACCTCACACTTGGCAGATGGCTGAGCTTTATCTGTGGCCCAAACTGTTTATTAGTGGTGCTGGAAAAACTGGCTCTGCACATGCTGACCAACATTAAAATTGGGCCCATACCTTTCACCATGCACTAAACAATTTGAAATGGGTCAAAGATCTAAGTATTAAAACAAATATTAAATCTGCTGGAAGATAGAATAGGGAAAACTCTTGAAGATATTGATATAGTCAGACTTTATAAATAAAACTCTGACTGCAAAGGAATTATCATGAAGAATCAACAACTGGGATCTCGCTAAAAAGCTTGTGCACAGCAAGAGAAACCACCAATAGGGGAAGTGACATGCCATAATGTAGGAAAAAATGTTTGCTAGTTAATCCTGAGACAAGGGATTATTGCCGAGAATGTATAAGAAACTAAGAAAAAGCGGTCCTCCCAAATTTAAAGACACAATCTCAAAATGGACATCTGAGATGAATATATACTCTCAGATGAAAAAAAATATGAAAAAATGTTCAACATCGCCAGGCGTGGTGGCGCATGCCTGTAATTCCAGCACTTGGGAGGCTGAGGCAGGAGGATCAGTGCGAGTTTGGGACCAGCCTGGGCTACAAAAATGAGCTCAAGGCCAGCCTGAGCTGCATAGTGAGACCCTGTCTCAAAAAGACCAAAAAAAAAAAAAAAAAAAAACGAAAAGAAAAAATGTTCAACATCACTAGTTATTTGAGATGCAAATGACAACAACACTGACAGGGGACGGGGAGGTGGATCAACAGCCTGAGTGTCTGCCTGGCAAGCACAAGGTCTGAGTTTGATCCCTGGTACTGCTGGCTGTGCTGGCCACCAGAACTGGGCATGGTAACCTATTCCTTAATTCCAGTGCTGGGATGGCCAAGACAGGAGGATCAGTGTGAGTCTGAGCTTCATAGTGAGACCTTGCACCAAATACATACATACATACATACATACATACATAAATGATTTTTAAAAAACTAAAAGATAAAAACACCACCACTAAGATTCTATCTCACTCCAGAAAGAATGGCCATTCCTAAGAAGTCAACCAATAACAAATATTGGAGGAGCTATGTGGGAAAAGGAACCCTTCTCCACTGTTGGTGGCAGTATAGACTGGTGCAACCACTGTGGAAATCAGTGTGGAGAGTCCTCAAACAATTAGAATTGGAGGTTCCATTTGATCCAGCTTTTCCCTTTCTGGCTATCTCCCCAGGAGCATCAAAAACATCATACCACAGTAACATATGTGCACCCATGTTTAAGACAGCACAATTTGTAAAAGCTAGATGTTGGAAACAATCCAAATACCTATCAAACAAGGAGTGGATAAAAAAATGTGATATTTTTATGCAATGGAGTACTACTCAGTTATAAAGAAGAATAAACTGGAGACTTTTATAGGTAAATGGGTGCAAATTGAGACCATACTAATAAGTGAAATAAACTGAACACATATGTAGACATTGTATTGCCTCCCCCCTATGAGAAGCTGAAAGAGTAAATAAGGTCCAAAATGTACAATAGATACTGTAAAATGGGAAGAAACTTAAAAAAAAAAAAAAAAAAAAAAAAAAAAAAAAAAAAAAAAAAAAAAAAAAAAAAAAAAAAAAAAAAAAAAAAAAAAAAAAAAAAAAAAAAAAAAAAAAGAGAAACTGGAATGAGGGAATGGAGAAAAAGAAGAGACATGTAAATGTTAGGTAAGATAGTTATACTACTAATTTCTCTTAATTCCTTGAAAAGAAAGGCTTATGTTTATATTGTTTAGACAATTAAATACCAGTATCTTGGTTTTGGAATAACTAATTTAAAAATAACAATATGCATTGTTATCCTCTTACCATCTTGTTTTGAAATTTTTTTTTTTTTTCTCTTTAAAATAAAAAAAAATTGCGGACTATGATGGTATATCCCTGTAATTCCAGCTACTTGAGAGGCTGAGGAGGAGGAAGATCACAAGTTCCAGGCCAGTCTGGGTAACACAGTGAGCCTCTGTTTATATAGACATAACTTTAGAAATTATTTGACTCAGCTGAGTGTGGTGATTCATGCCTGTAATCCCAGCACTCAGGAGGCTGAGGCAGGAGGATCATTGCAAGTTTGAGACCAGCCTGGGCTACATAATGAGCTCAAGGCTAGATTTAGCTAGATAGTGAGACCCTGTTTTAAAAAGACAAAAAATACAATAAAAATAAAAATAAAAAAACAAAACAAAAAAACACCAAGTTGACTTCACAGCTCCATTTTCCTGCTCATAGCATGTTTTTCCTGTTTATGTTATATCACACTAGCTTCTGTAGATGTAGGCCAAATGATTTGTCATCTTGTTTACTTCTAGTTGTTGGTGGTGTTTATTGTTAGATTCTGAATGATAGTAAGTGGTTTTATGAAAGATATTCAGGAAAATGGATTCCTCAAAATTCTAAGTAATTTTCCAGGATTCTTATTGACAGTAGTGTTCCATTGTATCTCTTTTCAATGGGAAAAATTTCTTAGCCCATACATACATTGTTTTTTTGGTTGAGAACTTGAGTAGCCATTCATGAGTAGTTGCATTCATAGATGTTAGCTGTATTTTCTCATTGTTTTTTCTCTGAGACTAAATTGTTTCTTTACTCCTTTGTTTTTGAATTTGTATGTGAGCAGAATGTTTTATTCTTCATTTAAAAAACATTAGGTAGCCAGTGATACAATATTTAGTAAGGAATGTTTGCTAAGGGCTACTTGGGAGTACTTTAATAACAGAACCATAATTTGATTTCTATAGAGCCTGGCATTTTTATTTAATGAATGAGTAGATAACTAGTTTACTTTATTTTTAAACAATTTAACTTTCTATTTATAAATTTTCTATCTTAGCAAAAGCTTTATTTAGCATGAAATTATAATATCCAGTCATTTCAAAGGTAATTCATTTAAATATAGTTTTATTGCTTGAGGACCAGAAGAACAGAAACAAAAATGTAATTTCTTTGACAGAACTTTAGAATTAATTTTTTAAGTAATAGTATTTTATTACTATATAATTGATATATATATGTGTATATATATATATATTATATATATATATATATTCATGGAAGAAAACTTAGAAAATACAAACAAAAACTTGAAGATATAAAATTATAAAATATCTAACTCTACTATCCAGAAATAATCCTTAGGAATTTACTTTCACTCATTCACTTTTTTTTCTTCTTTCTTCTTCTTCTCCTTCTTCCTCTCTTTCTCTGTTTCTCTTTTCAATATTGAAGATTGAAGGCCTTGTGCATGCTAGGCAAGCACTTTATTAATGGGCTATATTTTCAACATTTTTTATATATTATTTTGAGACAGGGTTTCACTAAATTGCATAAACTGTCCTTGTCTTTGAGATCTTCCTACCTTAGCCTTCTGAAGAATGTGGGATTATACTTTAGCATACCTAGCTCCTTTGTAGTCTTTTTATCCCAAGCAGCATCATGTTAATTTTTAAACTGGTTTTCATTATATTGGTAATATCATTTTAATGATATATAGTATTCTTTTAGGTGGATTCTTAACATTTCCACACTTAAGAATCTCTCACACCCTTTCACTGACTTGGGATTGAGCCTAGGGTCCTCACATTGTGTTATATCACCAGGAAACCCCCCCCCCTTTTTTTTTTGAGACAGTGTCACTAAGTTCCAAAATTGCCTAGGCTGAACTTGAACTTGTGATTTTCTTGTCTCAGTCTCCTAGAGTTACTGGGATTATGGGCATGTGCCACTACCAAGAAAGTGTACTAATTTGTTTCTAACAATAATGTGTTGAACATCTTTGTTTCTGCATTTCTGTGTATATGATTTGTTTCTTAGAACAGATTCCTAAAAGTGGAAGCTCTTGGGCCAGGACATGCACATTAAAGACTTGATGTGTATTGTTTAATTGCCTTTTGGAGAAATTTTGCCAGTTTAGTTTCTTTCTTTCTTTTTTTTTTTGGTGGGACTGGGGATTGAACTCAGGTCCTTGCATTTGCCGGGCAAGCACTTACTCTACTGAGCTATTTCCCCAGCCCTGCCAGTTTAGTTTCTTATCAAGTACAAGGATGCTGAGTTGACAGACTTAATCTTACAGAATTTTTCTTTAGTCTTTTTATTTTACACATAAGATGACTGAATAGCAGAAAGATTGAATAGACAGAACTAAGCTTAGTGTCAAAGGAGACTGAATCCTAAATTACTGCATTTTCATTCTTCCAAGTAATCTCCCTGTGCAGAGTGCAAAAGAGGCAAATTCCAACATATGAAGAAAAGAACAGAACTAAGGTGATGGAGGATAGAATGTAATGCACAGGTTTATCTGCCAGCAGGATGCGTGCTGGTCTTTTTGTTCCCACTCATCAGTACTCACTTTTGCCCAACTCAGCTTTAACATCACCTTCCCTACCAAGCAGTTGTAAGAATATGTGACTGCTTATAATCAAACCCATGTAGAGCATACTGCAAACACATTTATTTATTTATATTTACTTATTTTTGTATTTTTAGGGAAGATTCTACAGGGTGTTCAGGGTCTCACTACTAGATCAGACTCTTGTAGTGATCCACTCATTTACAGCCTCCCAGAAGCTGGGATTACAGGGGCACACTACCACTCCCAGTGTCAGTTGCCGTTTCAGCATGCCCTGGGTGGGCAGGCTGGCACCACAGGCCTGGGGATCAAACAGAACCTGAACCAGCCCCTGCACCTACTTACAGGCACTTTAATCCGCTGAGCTATTTGGCCAGCTCCCACTGCAAACAAACTTAAATGAATATTTAAAAACTAACTGGAGAGGGCTGGGCATGGTGGTGCATACCTGTAACCCCAGCATTTAGGAGGCTGAGGCAGGAGACTTGGTATGTGTTTGAGATCAGCCCGGGCTACAAAAGTGAGCTCAAGGCCAGCCTAAATAGGGAGACCCTGTCTCAAAAAGACAAAAAATAAAATAAATAAAAAGAATAAAAACCTAGCTAGAGAGATAGCTCAGTAGAATAAGCGTTTGCCTGGCAAGTGCAAGGACCTGAATTCAATCCCCGGTTTCACAAAAAAGAAGAATAAAAACTAACAGGAGAGAATAATACATTAGCTTTTGATAGTGTCTCCTTCATTTCCTTGGGCCTGGTGCCCTTTTTTATTTCTCAGTAACTTTCTTGTGGATGCAATTAAATAATAATCTTTTATTATGGTTTCATGGAAAAGAAAGTATGCCAAAGTGAACACTTTGGAAAGAATTTTGGTATTCTGGTTGTGCTTTGGGCTTTAGGAGTGTAGCTAATAATTTTACTCATTATTGTTTGTAGGAAGCAGATGTTTGGACAGGGCTTTTTAACAAATGGATTAAAATAGGCTTAAGTGCACCAGAAGAAATGACAGACACTGCAAAATATCTAGACTAGAGGTCTGGCTTGGGTCTGATTATTAAAAATGTGCTTTGATTCCTGGTACCAAAAAAGAATATATATCTTTGTTGATCATAGAAGAGAATGTAACAGGAAGAACTACACATGTTTAAGTACTAAATTTTCTTTTAAATAGAGGACTGCATTGCTAAAATAGTCGTTGTAAGCCTAACATGCAGGGCCTATTCTTAAGGAATTGTAGGTGTCTAGCATTTTTTATGTGTTTTGGTTCTCACCTACTATAAGGTCTCAAAAGTCCAAATCTTACTGAAAATATTTCCCTAACCTAAGATCCTTACTTTTACTTTTTATTTACTTTTGGTTGTCAGTGTACTTTAGTAATTATCTTTTCTAAATTGTTTTTATATCTAAAAC
Source organism: Myocastor coypus (assembly GCA_004027025.1). Classification (NCBI taxonomy): domain Eukaryota; kingdom Metazoa; phylum Chordata; class Mammalia; order Rodentia; family Myocastoridae; genus Myocastor; species Myocastor coypus. The sequence continues at coordinate 8,327 of PVJA010021295.1, forward strand.
ATGAATTTACTTACAATGTTATAATTTGAATATTGTGCCTTTTCCCCTCTACTAGAACCAATACCTGAATAAATCATAAATGCTCAATATCTGTTAATAGACATCAATTAGTCAAACTTAGATTCATTCTCACTGCTAATTAAAGTTTGTTACTTATACTCTTGAAATTTTATCTGCATTTCTCTGAACTTTTGAATTGATTTCCTTCTTTTTTTCTCTTTTGATCTTTTCTTCATGGATTCAAAAGGAAAAGGTATAGTAAATTTGGTTTGCATGAATGGTTCTTTTACATTTGACTTTTTCAGTGTTGAAAGATGCTACTAGTTATAGTCAGTGCTCTTGTATGAAAGGAACATAAATAGCTAATTGAAAAATTAAAGCAGAGACTTGTGAAAAACTGTACATACCTTTAGTACTTCAGCTGAAAATGTATGTTTGCCTAATTGCTTAATTTAGCATAAGTCTTTGAGTTTGTGCTTGCCAATAGGAGGCCTACAGCATCTTTTTTTGGCATAAACTTTACTAATAATGGTTTATGGAAACTTTAGGTGTTTGTGAATCAGTCCATGAGTGCAAAATTCTAGATTTTAACTAACAGAACTTTCCTTCAGTCAGTTCTTTTTTTTTTTTTTTTACTATTACTTTCTTGACACCCTATTTCTTAACAGTTTTGTAAAGCAATTGACTTTTACCAAGTTTTTCTGAAACATCTTAGTGTTCATAGAAACCACAGCTTGTTCTGTTCCACTGTTTCATCAGCTTGTGTGCTTTCATGTCTTTAAAGTATAATAACCTTCCAGTGGCATGGACAGACACAGGAATGAGCATTCTGACTCAGTAAGCATCAGTCTCCTATAAGGTGACCAGTTAGCAGCGGGCATGCAGGGTGATGTGGTCTTCAGTGAATCTGTGGAGGGGGTGAGAACTTCAGTCCTGTGATTTGATCAGACACAGGTCAGCTAAAAATGCTTCTACTATTTCATGATCATTGGTGAAATGTTTCCTAATAAGATTTCCTTTCTTTTTCTTTTTTGGCCCTAAAAATATTTTAGTGTAATAAAGGTCAAGAAAAGAATAAATAGTATTGAAGAATATCAAATACTAGCAAGTATTTGATATTAGTGTTCATGTATAGTTACATTTGATTCCTTCTGGGACATAGGTGTTTCCTTGTATGATTGTTTCTGGAACTAATTTAAAGACACTAAGGATGAAAAAATCGTGGACTGGCTTCTTTTTAGTATATAGAGTTAGAAATTCTTAAACATTTTATGGTAATTATGAACATTATGCATTTCTTTGCTACTCAGTACATTACTCTTGAGCCCAAAATATCCTAAGATCTACCCTGAAGCCAAGTATACTTTGAAAGATACTTAGGTATAAAGTTCCTTAGGTAGAGTATCTCTTATCCAAAGCCCTTGGGACCAGAAACATTTCAGATTTTGGATGTTGGGGATTTTGGAGTATTCATGTAGATTTCACAGGTTATACATCCTTAATCCAAAATCCAAATGTTCCATAATCAAAACCTTTTTGAGTATCGTATGATATTAAGAAAGTTTTGAATTTTGGAGCATTTCAGATTAGGTTACTCAGTCTATATTAACAAATGAAATAAATATAATTTATTGTAATGTTAAATAGATGAGCTTTTTGTGATATCTGTCTTCAAGTTCCCTTTCTAAGCTGTTTTATTATTAGTAATAATTCCTTGCATTTGTTCCTTCTAATAGTTCTGTATTTTCCACAGACATTTTGTTGTTAAAGCATTGTGTGAACTCTGTGAAGCTTGAGGGAAAAGCAACCTTCTCATTTTGTATGAGAATTGTACAAATTGTAATGAGCAACCTTCTCATTTTGTATTTCCATGGGTTCCCTGATAGATAAGGACTTGCTCCAGTTTTTTTAATACTAAGTGGACAGTGTCAACCAGTACAGTTCTATGTGAATTTGTAAGTAATAGCCTGTATAGAGCTCTCATTCCACCTTTCCTGCTTCTCTGCAGGTCCTGATGTTCTTTCTGTATAATAAGATTTAAGTGCTTTAAAGATGTTTTATGTCTGTTTGGAAAGCCAAATATTTTCCCCAAACTGTCCACAATTATCTGGACTACAAAATGTTCAGTTATTCTAGAACAGTGGTTCTCAACCTTTCTAATTCTGTGACCCCGCAATACAGTTCTTCATGTTGCGGTGACCCCAAACCAAAAAATAATTTTGGTGGTCACTTCAAAACTGTAATTCCAAATAAATAACATTTTCTGATGGCTTCAGGCAACCCCTGTGTTTTGGTCGTTCGACCCCTGCTGGGGTTGTGATCCACAGGTTGAGAACCACTGTTCTAGAAGAATAAACCTGCTGTCTTCTTTCCTCAGAAATTCTATATTTTCTTTCTTTCTTTCTTTCTTTTTTTTTTTTTTTTTCAGTACTGGGGATTGAACTCAGGACTCTGTGCTTGCCAGGCAAACACTTACTGTACTAAGTTATCTCCCCAGCCCCAAAATTCTATATTTTCTGAACTTAGTCTAAATTATAAAATAACAAGTTTGTTAACATAATGTAAAGATAGAATGTGTAAAGATAGAATGGTAATTGAAAAATATCTGTGTAAACTCAGGGTAGGTTATATTTTCTATCAGTCCATTACCTGCCCACCATCAATTGCTGCTTTTAAAAAATTATAACTTTAATCTGTACATTAGTCTTATAAACTTAATAATGTTCGAGGTACATTGACATTGCTTATTTTGTACATTAGCTTACTTTACTAATTTATTCCTCTTAACAACACAATGAATATTTTCTACGTTACACAGAAGATAGAGAAGTTTAGAGAAATTACATGGCATTTCTAAAATTACCCAAACATATAGTTGCGTGGCTTGTCACTCTCTAAGAGCAGGGGTGGAACCAAATTTCAGCTACCTTATTTTATAGCCATACCATGTATAGGGAGACGATAAAGATGGCAAATTATTGTGAAAAAATTGAGAGTTGACACAGATGTGTAGGATATACATTTAATGCATATTTCAGGAGTGAGGATACTTGATAACTTAGTTTCCTGTGTTACCTAGTTTTCATATGTGGGAACTCTAGTCAGGAAAGCATGATCATATTTGTGTGTTTAACCATGTACTTTTTCTTCCCTCTCTTTTTTTCCCATTATCTTTCCTGTTTCATTTTTCTTCAGTGCTGTGCTTATTCTTTATCTGAGCATATTTCTTAATTCTCCCACCCATATTTTTCCTTCCCTATAAGAAAGAATATTTCTATTATCTGCTTTAAGTATCAACTTGGTTAAATCAGAAAGCAGCAGTGAGTGTATGGGTAAGTCTGAGCTCTGTAAATTTTGACTTTCAAACAGAACTACACAGGAGTTCAGCACTATGCTGTTTGGGTACCACTATGTTCATGGAGGGCAGGTACCTAACACCTGGAGGGGTTCTTTGTGGGGCTTGAGTGAGATTTCATACCACCCTCTTTGTCTTTCTTTCTTTTTTTGGGGGAGGGGCTAGCTTAGGCTGCCTTAAGGGTGGTGTGGGGATTGAGCTGCCCGTCCCCTGTGCCTCACTGGGATTGCCGGTGTATGCAATTAAGCCACTGAACTAACCCGAAAGCCCCCTGTATTCTTTCTTTCAATGCATCTGTTACTTGTACTTGTGATCCAAAGCAATAGCAAATATAAAATGTGTTATCCAACCATCATATCATGACAGTTTGCAAGTTAAGGTTATATACATTACCCACGAACTATATAAAGTAGCCTTGACATTATAAAGCTCATGAAAATCTGTTAAAGAGAGGTAATTTCAGTAGAGCTAAATAGAACATGATTTAATTTTAGACTCAGGTAAATTGTAAAATAAAGGGAAGCTTTAATGAGAGAAAGAAAAAAAATTGGGAAGCCAATGTGGATATATGGAAAAGATTTATAGTTTTATAATTTTAGATGTGAAATAAAGATAATGACTTTAAATGTGTCAATCCTCCTGTGTTTGAATTTATTCATTTTTGAATGTTTATCTTAGAAGACTTTAAGAGTCTGAGTACTTTCTGTATACCAAGTATAGCATAGTTGTTTCAGATTTGCTTCTGGGGGTGGGTTGCTTTTAGAGCTAGTTTATGAGCACAACAACAAAAAAACCTGCCTCACCCTTTTATAATATTCACATTGAATGGGAAAAGACCTCTCATTAGTCTCTGTACCTGAGTGAATGTCTTTAGGTTCTTTCCAGTAACTAGATTCTAGTTACAGAAGGTTTTCTTGTAAATGTGAAAGCTAGTGTGATGATAGTTGGATTCTTGAGTAAAGGCACTAAGCTAGAAACTCGGTATGTGCATTTATTTGTGGGCTTAGCTCTCAGTGGGGTTGTATTCTATTAGGGAAGGTAAGACGCATCTCAAAATTACCATAATCACACGTAAATAGTTAAAGGGAGACACTCAGATGCTCAGGGAGTCAGGAGAACATTAGTTTATACAAGAATTGTGTCTTTTGTTTTTGTTTTTTCCTAAACAGTTAAATTTTGTAATGCTTCTTACATTAAACATTTTTAAATTTTGTTGTTTTCAAGTGGGTACGGTCATAAATGTACACAAAATAAGCTTTGCCTAGAAGTTCTAGAGCAATTTCTTTTAATTACTAGGTAATAAAATTTAATAAATGAGTGCCTCCTAGAAAAATGAGAGATGATTAAGGGAAGATCCTTGCCCTAAAGAATTTAATCTAGTAGAAATTTGACTTATTTGCTTTTAACATATCAAATGTTTTGCTTGAAATACTTTTCCTGCAGCAGTTTAAGTGTTTACTCTGTAATTTTACTTGTGCTGTTAATTTGCTCAGTGAACCTTTTCTTTGTGGATAATATAAATGCAAATTTCAGTTTTTAAATGAACACATTTTGATTTTTGGAGCTTTAAAGCTCTTGTAAATGAAGGTGTTATTGCCTATAACTTTCCATTTTGAAAATGGCAATAAATACAATTCTAGAATGAGGCAGCTAAAAGAGAGTTGTTTTGTTCAAGAAGAGACAGTAGTTTAGGGATTATTTTTTGTGGTGCTGGGAGTTGAACTGAGAGCTTCACTCATAATAAACAAGTGCTCTTACCACTGCATTAGATCCTCAGCCTTATTTTTTTCTTGCTACTTGCTAGTAATATGTTTTGTATGATATTTTTCTGTAGGACCTACTGTTTCTGCATTGTTAGTGTCTAGTTAATACCCAGTTTCTAGTAGATGCTAAATATATTTTTAAGTATAAAAATTAAAAATGTAACTTTATTATCACTGTTTTTGATTCTTACCCCTTCTCAAGTCTTGGAGAACACCCTACATATGTATATTCATCATCTTCTGCCTCTTTCACTTAATTGCAAACTGTTTTTCTTAGATCAGAATCAAGCACTGCGCCTCTGCCTGGGGAACACGAGTGTTGGAGGTCAGTATGGAGCCATTTCTGCCCTCAGTATCAACAATGACTGCTCAAGACTGCTTTGTGGCTTTGCTAAAGGACAGGTAAGGCACAAATTTTCTTTTTTTATTTTCTTCTGTCTCTTTTTGTATTCAGTACAGGGTCTGCAGGGTCTTACTACACAGGTCCAACTTGTAGTGATCCTCCTGTTTTCAGCCTCCCAAGAGCTGGAATTACAGGCAGGCGCCACCACACCCAGTCTTAGTCACCCTCCCAGCATGCCCTGGTGGCAGGGCAGGCATGACTTACAAATTTTCTTTCATTTACAAGATCATATTAAAATTAAGTTTTAAGAAATAGTATCTTTAGGTCAATATTTTGAAGAACAGAGTAGTGTAACAAGTGGTGTCCAGAGAGGCAACTTGAGACAAGTTAAGGTCTGACTTTTCTCTTGTTCATATTAAATAATTGTTACTGATAGAATGAGAGTCTATGGTTTTTATAATTTTGTAAGTCATGTGTCTATTTTAATAGATTTTTAAAAAACCAAATAGGATGATATATAAAATTATTTTCTTGCAGTAATAGTACATAATTGTGGTTGCTCTTTAGATAAAGTGTGTTTTGTTTTCTAGATTCTTAACTGTTGTGTTCTCTGGTAACTATTTTGGTGTTTGTTTTCTTCTCCTTCTAACCTGGTAATAGGCTGTGATTCTTAACCACCTCATGGTCGGTGCATCACTAGCGGTTTTGGCAATAAGCCTTTCCTATCATTTTTGCCAGTGCAAAATGGATTGACTTATTAGAGAAGTCTCTTGCTTTTCAATATAAGAGTAGCACTTAAAATCTGAAGGGAAAGTGGGTTGGGCAGGATAAGTTGAAGATAGAAAAAAAGCTCCATGCTTTAATGGATCTGCAGAGTTTAAGTATGTTTTAACTTTATGGTTCTTCGCCTGCAATGTTTATAGATGAGGAATAGATTATTTCAGCCAGAAGGCAGGATACTTAAGTCCAAAAAAGAGCAATAAATTTGTTTTTAAAGCACTTAGTTGTCTTATAGATCACCATGTGGGATTTGGCCAGTGGAAAACTTCTCAGATCAATAACAGATGCTCATCCTCCAGGAACAGCAATATTGCATATCAAGGTAACCACTTTGTTCTCTTCTGCTAATAATCTTTATAGTTACGACTTAGTATTCACTTTAAAGCAAATTTATCTATACTAATAGTGACCCGCCCCTCAAAAAAGTATAGTATGATATTGGACATTGATAGCCCTATGAGATATTTTCCCAAGTTAAAACTAGAAATGGGTAATATGGAACTATTCAGCTTCAGATTATATCAACGATATATATATATATATATATATATATATATATATATATATATATCAGCAAAAAGGACAAATTAATGTAATCTTAGTCTAGTGGTTGGCAACAAAGACAGGAAGCACCCTGCTGAAAATTCATATAGAAATTTTAAAAAGTCTTTTTAATCTAGTTAGTTTACTAAGATTTAATTGCTAAGGGAATGTGGTCAGTCATCCTTTGTTGGGAATTGCCTGATACACAAGGTATGAACTATATAAGAACCAGAATATAGATATGTTTAGAAATGAATTTATTGATTTATTTTCTTTTAGACTTCTAAAAAGTCTTAAGATCCTGGTCTTGGTTTTCTGCTCCCAGGTCTAAAAAATAAACCAACTTAGGTAATAGACTTCATTTATAAATACATGTGAACCTTGGTTTTTACATGTTGGCAAGCCATGGTTAGAAGCATAAAAGGACTATAACTAGGGAAGTCTAAAATCAGATCTTCTAGATTTAATCAAGTACATATTTTGTTGCTTAGCTGTGCAGAGCTCTCTTATCCATACACATGCTTTTTAAAGTCTGCAAGCATCTGGAGTTTATATGTCTGCATCTAGGTTAGTTACAAAAAAAGTCTTTTGTGACAAAGCAGCATTGAATCATTTAGTAACAATGAAAGCAGCCAAGACAAGTGAGAGAACTTCTCCTTTTTCAATACATGATGGTAATCTGTCTTGATCTCTTTTAGTAGAGTATGTGCCAACTTCTAAATATATTATAGCTGGTAATGTAGTCTTATCTCTGTTAATTAAGATCTTTGAAATCAGAATCTGTCATTTATTTTCGTACTTTTCCTGTAGCAACTGCTCAGCAAATGCTTGATTGAAGGAATAACTAATCGGTAGTTTTCATAAATGACCAGTGTGTTTGCAACAAGATAAAATTATAGGGAGAAATAATAAAATAGATGATAAAGGCAGTGAAAAAAGAGAAAAATTCACCAGAGATTAAAGCTGTTTGGAGCAACGTCAGTGTGTGCAGACGCTGACCCTGGAGAGCAGACAGAGGTGATCTGGTGCTTCTGAGGCCATGGATTGATGGGCGCTTGTACTTCAGGATTTTTTTAAAGCTTCTATTGAATTTTTTTATTGATACATGTTTGCAGTATGTAATGAATATATTCATCATAGAAAGTTGGCACATGTACCCCACACATCTGAATTCTTCCTGCCTCCCTCTCCTTATTCATTTTCTCAAAACTACTCTATATCTCATCAATAACAGTTTGGGCTTGCATAATATGTGTGTGTATGCATGCGCACATGTGCATGTACATGTGTGTGATATATAATTACCATTAATGTACTATTGTACTAATTTTAAGTGTATCATAAAACATACACAAGTACCAGTTAAATGGAAAAATAAGTTCTATTTTTCCTGCATTCCAGTGGACCATCACATTAATGTATATAAGCAATTGCTTTTCTAGGATCAGGGAAGAAGAATTTTACCTCCTGTATTTCAACCCTTTCTGAATAAAAATCTCTGGGCTGTGGAAAACCAGTTATTGTAAATGATATGAGATGTTACTTCATTTTGTGTCCAATAACATTTACCATACCTCATGTATATCATTGTGAATACTTCTTATTCTCAGTTTTTCAGGTTAGGTAATAATAATTGAAATATAACCTGTCGAAGAAGATCAAGGATATAGCACATTTCAGGAAGAATTATATAAAAAGTTACAAAAATGTTTTAGATTTGTATATTAACTCTTCAGTTATTCAGAAAACTTATTTGAACAGGCTTATTTCCTAGTGTTCTCAAGTGACTTTTACATGTCCTTATTCTTGAAAAGTAGGCAACTGCAAGTGTATGCAAGTGATCCTGTTTATTTAATAGCAAGTCAGAAAATCTTTATGTAAGAACCAAGTAGAGAACTTCAGGGTTTTTAGCAACCATAGTTGGTATTTTTATTTTATCCTGATGAAAGGTAGTTTTATGTTTTGAAAGACCCATTTTTTAAAAGAGCCATTTTTATTCTAAATAAAGATAATTTTTTATGTTGAAGTAGGAGCTAAATCTAGTTTATTTCAAATGCTAAATATGTATGTTATAGGCAACTTAATACTTGACTGGTTGTTTAAAAACGTACAAGAAAAATAAATTCTGTCTCTGTTTAGTTTACAGATGATCCAACTCTTGCAATTTGCAACGACAGCGGAGGCTCTGTTTTTGAATTGACATTTAAGTAAGAGACTAATGGACGTTTGTTGACAAATGAAAAGACTTGCTCTGGCTTAATGATTTAAAATTGAACATGAAGAGGTCTGGAAAGTCGATGTAATTGAAAATAGGTTATGGTTGTATATTACAATTACCTGGGGAGGCTTGTAGACCATGTGGAGTTCCAGGCCTGGTTCCCCATGATTTTATCTCAGTAGGTCTGAGTCAGACTTCTAGAAACATATTCCCCAGACGGTTCTTATGTGCTGTTAAGCTTAGGAACTGCTATTTTGGTGTAGCTCACTGATTTTGGCTTAGGCTGCAGGCCAAGTTGATTATAGCCATAATGACTAGGTGTAAAAAGGTTTTTATTGCCTTAAAATTGCCTTGATAACTCTTTTAAATAAGAGCAAAGATGTTTTAAATACACAGAGCAGCATATATGAAGCTGAGGTTTTTTTAAAAAGGGAAAACATACTACTCAGTGAGTATTATGTTTCTGTAATTTCTTTCAAGATTAATACCTACCTTAATTTCTTGTTTTTGATTTTTTTTGTGTGTGGTACTGGGGATTCAACTCAGGTCCTTGTGCTTGCCAGCTAGACACTTATGCCACTGAGCTATTTCCCTAGTCCAATTTCTTATACTTCTCATAGCTTTCTACATTTTGAGCTCAAAGTAATTGTAGAAAAAAATCCTAATTATTTATTCAGCTATATTTACTGGGCATATTCTATGAGTAGGCATAGGTAGATAGATAGACAGATAGATAGATAGATAGATAGATAGATAAAAGAGTTATAGCTATGAACTAGGCCAGTTCTGTACCCTAGAAGAATTTACATTCTATCTGGGGTGAAGGTAGGGAGACAGGAAGTAAACTGACATGTAAGTGAAATAATTTCAGGTAGATGTGAGTGCTTTGAAGAAGTTAAGACAGGTCAGTGTCCTGGAGCACACTTCAGGATAACTCAGAAGGTAATGCTTGAAGAAAGACCTGAATGAAGAGCCGGCCAAGAAATGCAGAGATGTGGAGGAAGTGTTCTAGCCTGAGGAGCATGCAAATACCAATTTTTTTTGGCTGGTTCAGCCCACCCTGAGGGTGGGGTTGGCAGAGTATGTGGTGCCGGAGATTGAACCACGGTCCCCTGCACTTGCTTAAGCTTGCCTAAGCAGGCACTTTAGACCTCTGAGCTATCTTACCAGCCCCTCAAATACAAAGGCTTTAGGTGGATGTAAGATTGGCCCTGTAGTCTATCAGAAAGGACAATAGTCGAGGAAGAGTAAAGACAGGAGCTAGATCACACAAAATCTTTCAAAATATGGATAAAGAGTTTGGATTTTATTTTATGCACAGTGGTGTTTTTAGCCAGTGGAATATTTTAATAGAGGAGAGGTAGATCTGACACACATAGTAGAAAGGTCATGCTGTATAATGTGGAGTTTGGGTTGTTAGGGATAAGAGTAGGAGCTGGGAGGCTGGTGTAGGCCAAGCCAGCAACTTTAGTGCCTCAAATCATTGCTAAATGATTATGAATGTTTTGGTTACATTTTCAGGAGAGTGATGGGAGTGAGAACTTGTGAATCTAGGTGTCTGTTCAGTGGTTCTAAGGGAGAAGTTTGCTGTATTGAGCCTCTACATTCTAAGCCTGAATTGAAAGAGCATCCCATCACACAGTTCTCATTATTGGCCATGGCATCTTTAACAAAGGTAGGTGTATTTAGAAGATGACACTTGTAATTTTTAGAGTCTTTGAACATAAGCAGTTTGAAAATTGCAAGGTAAAAATATATAAAAATAATATATAAAATAATATTTTTTCCCCTAAAGATCCTGGTCATTGGATTGAAACCATCCTTGAAAGTGTGGATGACTTTTCCCTATGGACGTGTGAGTATGCTTCTCCATCTCGTTGGCAGATGAAGGACTATGTCAGGATGTTGGGAAAACTGACTTGTAAAGGGCAAATTCTATGAGACTGTCAAAAATCTAGGAAGAATGGAAATCAGAATGTTGCACTCTGCTGATGTTTTTACCTTTACTACCTTAAGTTGACCAAAGTAGGATGAATTGGTGACTGGAAATCATGAGCTCTTATACTTTCTGCCTTTAGTACTTTCAGTGTATGTCTGGCTATTGTTTCTAACCTCAATTTGACAGAACCTGTATATTGTGTCTTGGTGTTTTGTGGTTATACCTAACTTCATGCAGAGTTTTCCTAGCCTTATCTTTGCTCTTTTAAGGGAAGTAATATTCTCTTACTGGATTTAAAGCTGAAGGATAAGATGGTATATTGAGTTGTAGACTTGATTTTTAATGTTTGAAGGACATTTGCTTTATATGATGACCGTGTTGAAGATCATACTCACTCTCCTGCAGGGACACTGATTGAGTGCATCCCAGTGTAGTATCCAATATATATTGCTACCATGTATGCTTTTCTTAGCACCTATGTCTGATACATTATTTTAGGGGACGATACTTCTCCAAACGTACAGTTGGCCTTGACTATATGTAGTTTTTGTTTTCAAACCAATGATACATGAAACATATTCAGAAAAAAGCAGAAAGATAGTAAGTTCAAGCCTAGCATCAGCAATTTAGTGACTTAGTGTGACTGTCTCAAAATAAAAAAGGACTGGAGATGTCGGTCACTGCAAAGGCCTTGGACTCAAGTACTATGAACAAAACAAAAGACCAAAAAAGCCCCCAATTGGATCTACACTGAATGTACAGACTTTCTTGTTATCATTCTAGCCAATGTAGTGTAACTGTTTATGCTTAACTTATGTTGTACTAGGTATTGTAAGTAATCCATAGATGATTTAAAGTGTATAGGAAGGTGTGCATTGGTTATATGCAAATGCTATATAATTTTGTTAAGAGACTTGACTATTCTGGACTTGAGTATTCAAGTTGACAGATCAGTGAGGGCAGCTGTGTTGTTTAGACTCTAGATTCCCTTCTTTTTCTGCTTGATCATTTTTTTAGAGCTGTGATCTTCTGTGTATGAGGAAAGGTTGGTAGGATGGCCAGGAAAGTGGTGGCGCATAACTTGAGCTATTTCAGAAGGAAGAAGGATCATTCTTGTTTTCTTACTGGTACCCTGTGAATTCTGGGCAGAAGGAAAAGCATTTCTGTCCTTTAAGGGGCAAAGCTAGTTGAGATTTCCATTAACGTTTTCTAGTGTAGCTTCATTGGCTAATTGAGGTTTTTATCCTGGCAATGTATTTGCATGTTTTCATATGTTTCATTGGTACTTTCCTCACCATTTTATTATGTACATTTAAAACAGAAGTGCAAAGATGTTTTGATTAAATACATGCATATCTGCCAGCTAAATTTTATTATTACCATTTTATGGTACCATTTTATGGTAAGTGTGTGTTCATTTATCTATTCATGATAGATAAATAGCCTTGGAGTACATATTTAGATTTTTGTGTATTAGAGTAAGGTGCAGAAATGAATACTTTTCCCCCTAAGTGTCATCATCTACAGTTTAATATTCGTTTAGGGATTTTTGTAAAAAAAAAAAAAAAATGCCACGTGAATCTTGAGTGTACACTTGCCAAACATTGGCAGATGCTTAGAGTTTTGTAGCCCAAGCCCTTATCAAGATACAGAGTGTTACCATTAAGCTAGAAAATTATCTTATGACCCTTTCTAGTCCATTCTTGCTTTGTTGGAATTTTTAGGAGAAACCTAGAATGATTTAGTCAAGGAGCAATAGTTATAAGCTGCTTGTGAATGGTTTTTGCTTTGTCTTTTTGTTAGTATGATAAGGTTTTTTTTATCCTTTTCTTTGTGGTACTGGAGTTTAAACTTAGGGCTTTGTGCATTTTGTTCTTTTTTAGATGGATCCTTCCAGTGTTCCATTGCTAGCCTGGCACTTTGTGGCAGTACATAACTGCGTGAACCCTATGCTTGCTTTCTGCAGAGGAGATATTGTGCACTTTCTACTGGTAAGTTCTAATATAGTGGGTTTGTTACACAGTCTTGTATCATAATATCTTTTTTCTGACTTATCATTAATTGAATATTGTGTCAAAGAAGTCTATTTTAATATAAACCTTTGGAGATATAATATTTAATTTTATTTAAGACTAATGATTAACAGAAAAAACTGATCACTCTGTCACTCTCAGCTCTATAATTCATGATTTCTTAATTCTCTCTCCTTTGGAGTAATAATGATTTATTCACGTTATAAATATGAATGTGAGCATATCTGTATTAATGCTACTTACATATATATCTATATAGTTATTAGGAAATTATTATTCAATATCTACTGTGTTCTGTACACATTGATAGGAATAGAAAGCAAATGAAGTATAAAACATTTCTTTTATATAGTTTATGCTATTGTTTGAGAGATAAAATGAGCATATTTGTTACTACTATAGAGAACAGTTTAAACATTTACCTATTTGATGAGAATTAAAGGTTGCTTTACATTAGCAAAAAAATAAGAATGTTCTAGAGAGGTTTGGTGGGGCTGGGGAGATAGCTCCGTGGCACAAGTGCCTGCCTGGCAAGTGCGAGGTTGTGAGTTTGAGCCCTGGTCCTGCAAACAAACAAATAAATAAACAAACCCCCAAAAACTTAGAGAAGGTTTAGAAGGCTCCATAAGGATTTAGAGGAATGAAGATGAACTCAAGTCAGAACTGAGAACATTCTGTGTAATCTGCTCTCAGGTTTCTAGTTCAAGGAAGCAGGTATGCTGTGGCTCACCCTGTCCCTGCAGCCCGGAACCTAGGTGTTGCTTTTCAGTCACCTCTCCCTTCAGTTGGGTTGCATCACCAATTCCTGTTGTCTCAACCTCCAAAACCTCTTGACTTTCTCTGTTGCTGTTTCCTCCATCTGAACTGCATCTGCTGTGCTTGTTTCAGCTGTACATTTGCAACACCATGTGTCTCCCTGGGCTAGATGCTATATCAGCTCCCCAAGTAGTCTGGCCTCAGTGCTTGTATATGCTGTTGTCTCTGTCAGGAAAGCTCTGCAGTTTCTGCACTTAATCTTGGCTCACAGTTAGCACGGTCTTCTGTGGTCCTCTGAAATGTTACTGCTTCCCATTATATGCTCCCATAAGACCTTTTTAAAAATAATATTCAGCATTTTAAAGTTATTCATCTAATGTTTTTTTTTCCTTACTTGGCAGAAAACTCTGGAAATCTAGAGACCAACTGTACTGCTCTATTTCTAGTCCCTAGGACAATACCTGTATATAGAACATGCTTATGAAATACTTGTAGAGTTGATGACAGGGAGAAATCTATGATAGAACATAAAATTGAGTATATGGGATAGATCTAGAGTAGATGTTAACAAGTTGAGACCTGTCAGCCAAATTTTAACCACTTGTTTTTGAAAATAAATTCTTAGTGGAACACAATTTTTTACATTTGTTTATATATTTTGATTATCTTCTCACCGCAGTAATAGAGTTGAGGTGGGGCTGGGCGTGGTGGCCCATGCCTGTAATCCCAGCACTTGGGAGGCTGAGGCAGGTGTGAATTCGAGACCAGCCTGGGCTACAAAAGTGAGCTCAAGGCAAGCCTGAACTGCATAGCGAGACCCTGTCTCAAAAAAAAAAAAAAAAAAAAAAAAAAATTTACAGATAAACTGTGTCAACTATCGATACAAGATTTGGCCTAGATTGGTAACAGGGAATGATCACAGGGTCTTAGGTAATTAAAATGATAAAGATATGATTCAATGATACTTTAGGAAGATCAGTCTAGAAATAGCCAAAAGAAAAGGTGATAGAAAAGAGGGAAATTGAAGATTTTGCTCTTAATAAAGTCAGTGTGAGGTGCTTGCTTTGCTTAGTTGTGAATGAAGCATAACTTTGCATTTTAGGAAGAAAAATAATAGAAAATATTAAAAATTAAAAATATTAAAAGGGAGATGATCTTTGTAGAAAACAACAAAGAGAAAAAAAAAGGCTGTGGGTGCAAGTCAGTGCTTACATGGCTTGTACAGAGTCCTGTATCTTAGCCTCTAGACTAAAAAACAATGATGAAAAAAGAAAGAATGAAAGAAAGAAAAGAGATGAAAGGAAAGATTGAGCTGAGTGAGTTAACTTGGAAGTAAAGCTGAGTATCAGTGATGTTCTCTAAGTGGATGGCAGGTTTGACATACAAATGAGAATTTCAGGATAGAGAGAAGTAGTTGAAGCTCTGAAAATAAAAAGATGGAGCAAATCAGATTTGTGAGCCAGTGTTGTTAGTGTAACAAAATCACTTAGGTAATCAATTTAAAAGAGGGCAGGCTGATTGTGGCTTATAATTTTGGGGGCTTCAGTTCATGGCTGTTTGGCCCTATGGCTTTTGGGCCTGTGATGAGGTAGCACCTCATGGTGGTAGCATGTGGTAGACCAAAGGTACCACTTTAGGCTGGCTATGAAGTGAAGCAAAAGGAGAGAAGAAGAGGTGGGTCCCAATATCCCCTTCAAGGGCATACCCCTCTCTTGCTGTCCTAACTGCCTCCCTTTAGCACCTCACCTTCAAACCTCCATCCTATACTGAAGTTTGAACTCAAGGCCTTTGCACTGTCCTACATCCCCACTCTTTGTTTTACTTTTTATTTTTGAGGTGGAGTCTGGTTAAGTTACTAAATTGTCTGGACTCAAACTTGTGGTCTTCCTGCCTCAGCCTCCTAGAGTGCTAGAATTACAGATGTATACCACCTTGCCTTGTTGCGCCCCAACTCTCAAAGATCGCATTACCTTCCAATAGCAATGGCTAATCCTTTAATACATAGGTCTTTGGGGGACACTTACACAAAATCTAGCACATGACCTTGGTGGACATTCATACAAAGGAAAGGAAAAAGAAGGGGAAATAAAAAAGTCACCTAAAGGTGGGGGAAATGGGAGAATATGGTCTGACACAGGCAACAGAAGGAAAGCCTTCAGTATGTATCATTCCGGGGTCATGCCTATAGCAGAGCAAGATTAAGAAAGAAGAAGATCAAAGAGAAGACAATTGTATGTATCAAGAAGTAGTTCTTTAGAACCTTCTTAGGTGACTACTTATGAATGGGCTGGGAGTAGAAGTTAGACTGTAAAGTTTTTTTTTTTTAAAGAAATAGTTCTGCACATGAACAGACTTGATATGGTTATAGTGTCTATATGAAGTAAATGAAAGAAAGCTTTTGGAGGAGTTGTTTGGTTTTTGTTTTTATTTTGAAGATGGAGAATTCAGAAACATATTGGAGGGCAAAAGTGAAAAAAGGCCTTTCAAGAGGAGTGACTGAATATGCCAGCAGAGGAGGAGCAACATTAAACTAGTGTGGTGGAGGGAGAGGAATTAGAGTTTATAGCAGTGAAGTGATTTTCTTGGAGGATTTTAGAAAATCTTAGGGGAATAGGTAATGTTGGCATTGATCTTCCAAGTTTATGAAACACTTTCAACATATGTAGCATATAAAACCACTTGGTATTGACTTGTTTTCATTTTACAGATGTGGAAACTGAGAAAGAATAAGTGATTGCCCTTGGTCACACAGCTGTAACAGTGGAACTTACACATTAAACACATGGCTCTCGATCTTACTTTCATTTCACCAAAAAATCCTTTCTGGTAGGGCAAGTGATTTAGTAAAGACAGTGCTATATGAAGGGCCTCAGATGAAGCAGCCTTGGTTCTTCATTAAGGTTTCCAGTTAGGTTACTGTAAGTGATGGGATTAGGTGGCAAAGTGGAACTGAGATTTAAAAACACCCAAGTGCTGCACCGAGGGCCACACACAAGGAAGCACAAATTGAATTAAGCATGATAAATGTCAGGTGGGCAGGTGTATCTTGTGCTTTACCTTTTTGCTTCCACATTCTATTACCTTAGAAAAGAAGTTGAGAAAGTAAATTACAGAGATGATTGGGCATTGTATGGTATGTATGTACACATGTACAAATAAAGTACTAATAATAGAGATGTTCTTGGAAAATTTTGGGTTATGTGAGCTACAATGCTGTCATTCACAGAAGTCTAGTTTTGTTAGCATAACTGCTGCTGCTTCTCTTTTTCCCCTCTTTTTCCCCTGGCTCCTCTCCTGTTCATCATCTTCTCTCTCTTCCTTCTTCCCTATTTTTAATGAACTTTTGTTTGGCTTGTCGTATCATTTTCTACTCTCTCTCTATATATATATTTAATATGTATATCTAATGTGTTTAGTACAGAGTCTACAGGGTCTCACTATGTAGATCAGACTCATCGCAGTCCTCCTATTTTCAGCCTCCTAAGCACTGGGATTACAGGCGCACCCCACCACACCCAGTCTCAATGGCCATCTCAGTACATCCCATGTGCAGGGCCTACACAGCACGCCAAGGATTGAACCTCTGCCTAAGCAGGTGCTTTAGTCCACTGAACTATCTGTCTGGCTCCCCAAATTTTTTACATATGCTTTAAAAATATATAATTATTGATATGATGAAATTAGGTTGTTTTGACTTAGGACAGAAATGTCAAATTACATTGTGACATTTGTCAATACAGGCAAGTATACCACTAGTTACACATGTCTTGGATTTTGGTACAGATCATAGAGAAAATTGTCTTTTTCACTTATGAAACAGTTTCTTTAATTACCTTTTTTTTTTTTTTGGTTTATCTACACTGAATGGGTAATACTTAGGTGAAATGTAATTTAAAACTATTATTTATTTGGTACCGGGTTTTGCTACAGAGCTTGTACTGTAGTGATTTTTCCAATTTCAGCCTCCCTAGTGCTGGGATTACAAGTATGCACCACTATGCCTGGTTTCATGGCTAGCATGGTATGCGGTATTGGGGGTCAAACCTGGTTCCTTGTGCTTTCCAGGTATGTACTTAGATGGCTGAGCTATCTCCCCAGGCCTAATTAAATATTTTTAAAAGTCCTTTAATGCTTTGATTGTCTTCATTTCATCATCAGGTTAAGAGAGATGAATCTGGAGCAATACATGTTACTAAGCAAAAGTATCTTCACCTGTATTATGATCTCATCAACTTTACAGTGAGTATTGTTCAAGTTAAATGTTCCCATTTATTTCATGCAGTTGATTTGTATCCATTGTACATTAAAGCTATTGGAATTTCTGTCATGAACTATGACCATTAAGTGCAATATGAATGTAGAAAACATGAAGTACTGCTTATGATAATCAAATAGCTGAGTTTGTTATGGCATCACGTAGTTACCGTCTTTTGCTGGAGATTCTTCTGAACATTTGGAAGTATTATGCTTCTCACAGCGAGTTTGTATTCAGAAGAATATAGGTAGGTTTATTCAGGATCATTTACCCACTATTTCTAGAAACACATTTGTGTACTTCTGAACTTGTCAGGATTTATATTACCAGTTCTTTCCTTGTGCCAAAAAACTTGGTAGAATTTTATCTTTATATTACATGTCAGTCCTGAGTGACTCTTTCTCTCCCTTTCCCCCTTCTCTCTCTGTGTCTGGTATAGGCTCTCACTATGCAGCTTAGACTCATGGTGATCCTCCTGTTTCCAGCCTTCCCAGTGCTGGGATTACAGACATATATCACCATGCCTGGTCTTAGTGGCTGGCTTAGCACACCTGGCAGGACTGGCATGGCCTGTGGTGCCACTGATTGAACCCAGGTCCCTGGGCTTGCCTAAGCAGGTGCTTAGTCTGCTGAGCTATCTCACTGGCCCCAAAGGTTTCATTTTATATCAGTTTTTCTTTTTCACGTAATGTGTTAATTTTGAGAATAGCATAGTTACACTATTTCTGAGCTTCTGTCATTACTGGTTTTAGCATAAAAGTATCTGGTATCCAGTGAAACTTTGTATATGTACATGAATGCAGTCAACCCTAAATAGAAGGAAATGGCTCATTTTTCCCATTTAAAAACCTTGTTCTGTCCTTCCAACTTGATACCATAGAATTTTTCAAGATATAGGTATTTTATTTATAATATATGGATTATAAATCCATATATTAGAACTTGCAGTGTTGCACTTACCAGGCAGGCAACTGTGCCATGGAGCTATCTTCCCAGCCCCAGAATTTTGTGTTTATTTTATTTATTTATTTATTTATTTATTTATTTTTTCAGGACTGGGGTTCAAACTCATGACCTTGCACTTGCCAGGCAGGCACTTGTACCTCATAGCTATCTTCCCAGCCCCAGAATTTTGTGTTTAAATTGAGATCTTTTTTCATGATATCTCATTATATGTATGTATGTGTGTGTATATGTAGGTTTTTTTTAATACCAGTATTTCAAGTTCCAAATGTTCTAAATAAGGTATAGTTAACCTGCTATTATAGCTCTTGGTCATTTCTTACCCTATCAGAGTGTCATTTTAAAATTAATTATTTATTAGTATTATTAGTTTGATGCATGATCTTCCTATGTAGTTCAAGCTGGCCTTGAACTCACAGTGATCTTTCTGCCTCAACATACAGAGTATTGGGATTATAGGCATTTATCAACATGCCTGGTTCAAAGTGTCATGTTAACACTATTTAAAGTCAATACTACATTTTCTCTGGGCTATCCCTGAGTAGCTTGTGCTGTGATTGTGTTGCCATGCAAGTCATTAAATGGATAAGGTTCTCAATTTAACTAAGTACTCAAATTTTCTTTTTGTCCCAGTAGATTATGTGAACTGGACCTCATTTTCATTTTGTTGGGTGCTTGCATTGCAGTGGATAAACTCACGCACAGTTGTGCTCTTGGATAGCGTGGAGAAGTTGCATGTGGTTGACCGCCAGACACAAGAAGAATTAGAAACAGTGGAGATCTCAGAAGTTCAGTTGGTTTATAATAGTAGCCATTTCAAGTCACTTGCCACTGGAGGAAACGTTAGCCAGGCGCTGGTAAGAGAAATCCATTATCTTAGTCTTGCTTTGATAAATTTACTGCATTGTTTTTCTTTCTGAAGTAGGAAATTTGAAAATTTATTTTCCTCTTTTGAGGCATTTCTTTAAAAGTCACTAGGTTGAGAGATGGCCAGATAGCTCAGTGATTAAAACACCTGCTTAGGCAAATACAGGGCGCGGGGGATTCAATCCCCAGCTCACTGTGTCAGCCCCACCCCTGGGGCGTGTGGACCACGAATGCGTGGTGGTGCATGCTTATAATCCTAGCACTTGGGAGGCTGTAAGCAGGAGGACTGCTATGAGTCTGATCTATGTAGTGAGGCCCTGTAGATCCTGTCCTAAATACAAAATAAATAAATAAAGCAAACAAGGAAGCTTAAAAAAAAATTACTAGATTGATATGGTTGTGGTTGCACTTATAGGTATTTGAGATTATGAGCCAAAACAGTATCCCTGTTACTTTTTCTTAAGAAATGGTACAATTTAACTTGATAGCACAGTTCTCATTTTTAAGCCAATCAATCAATGAATCAATCATCAATAAAAATTTGTGAGAAAGAATTTATATAAAAAAGAAGTTTTTAAGAAGTTTAACCTAGTGACACTGAGTTTGTAGATTTAAGGGATAGATAACTAGAGACAGGTAGGAACTAGGAATTTCAAGAACCAAAAATGTAAAACTCACAGTCTCTGCCCTCTAGCCAGAGATAGAAAAATATGATCTATAACAAGGATAAAAATCAAAGCTAACTCAGACCTAACAGAGAGGTTAGAATTAGTAGACTAGGACATAGCAGTTATTGAAGCTATGGTCTATATGTCCAAAAGTTAACTAGAAATAAAAACCTCCCACAGCCACAACCCAAAAAGTTAGAGGCATGAAAGATATTACAAAGATACAAATCTGAGGACCAATACTAGTGCTACACAAAGTCCTTCAGAAAATAGGAAAGAGTGCTCTTAACTCATTTTATAATGCTAGATAAACTCAATAAAAAAAATCAAACACTTAATAAAGAACACTATAGAGTAGACCAACTAATCTCATCAGCAAAAATCTCTAACAAAATACTTTGAAATAGAACCCAATAGGAAAAAAAAATAATAAATCAAGAACAAATGGTGTTTACCCAAGGTAACATTTGAAAATCAATATTATTTACCATATCAGTAGATTAAAAAGAAAAATAATAAATGCAGAAAGAGCATTTAACAAAATTCAGTATCCATTCCTGGTTTAAAAACTCTTAGCCAAATAGGACTCAGGTGGGACTTTTTCAACTTTACAATGTAGGGCAACTACAAAAATCCTACAGCTAGCATCATATTTCAAGCAGTACTGACATCAAACCAAACCAAACAATGCGATTATGCTTCATAGAGAAAATGTAGAGGACAGAGGAAAATGTTTAACAGTTCTGTGAGGATAGCTAGCAAAATCCAAGTGGTACAAAAGTAGTATAGAATGAACGTTTCAGCTAGTCCAGGAAATAAACTTCAAAAGAAATAGGGGATTGAAAGAACAGAGGCAAAACCTATAGACTAAGGGATTGGAGAGCCCAGTCAACCTGGTCCAGGATGTGATCTTGATCCTGGCAAGTAAAATACATAAAAACAACAAAAGAAAACTCAACATTTGCCAATACACAATTTGAAGTCCAAACCTGGCTGGATATTTGATTTTGAATTATTAATGTTTCCAGCTATATTAATGGAGTTGTAGTTATGTTAAAAACTCACTTTAAAAAAAGTATACTGAATTTTCATAGAAAAAATTTGCAGAACCTGGAATCTGTAGGGGAGTGGTAGAAATATAGATGGTAATGAGCTGATTCTTGAAGCTGGTGAGTGGTTATATTCAAGGGTTAATTATTCTTTCTAATGTTGTATATATTCTTAAGTTCTCATAATAAAGTGTTACAAAACATTGTTGTAGTTTTCAGTTATTGACCACATATATTTTGACAGCTAGATAAATACTAACCCATTTAAGCCTCACAAAAACTGTCTATGGCTTTTCAAAGATGGGAAACTGAATGTCAGAAGTTTCAAATTTGTTCATGTCATAGCAGTAAGTGACAGAGCTAATAAGATGCTTTGTCTCCCTGTTTGCTTTTGGGTTTTATGTTGATATTTATTTCAAATAAGTAAAAGCGCTATTTTATTGGAGGCACTCATTTTCAGTCAGCCCTATTCTTTACCAGCAGTGACTGTTTCTGTAAAAAGTGCAGTTTGTCAGTTTTCCTTCAAGTCTACCCACTGGCATGCTTTACTTTTCTACATTATTCTGGGGCCCTTTAGAAGGGCTCTTTATGTAAGAGGAGAATTACTTCCTGAACTTTGTCTTTTCTGTAGTGTTTCTGCTGTCAGATTGGTGATTGATTGACATTTTTCTTCTGCTCACTTGTGGGATGAAACCATGTTGACTTAAAATGTTACTGCAATCGTCAACATTCTTTAGAACATAATGTGACTTCTAATGCACTTGTTTTTTTACCTTGTTTTCAGGCTTTGGTTGGAGAGAAGGCTTGTTACCAATCCATCAGTAGCTGTGGTGGTCAGATCTTTTATCTGGGGACAAAAGTAAGCCCTTTCATTCTTGGCATTTATGTGTAACAGGGGCTGAAGGCAGTTGTTTGTATGTAAAGATGAGTAGTGTATTGTAAAATGCACACTGATTAGCAATGATGCAAAACTTAATATTGAGCAGTCACAATTTTTAGTTAATTGATTTCTTTCGTTCACTATTAGTGGATAGGATGCTTAGCACTGGGCTATTATCTCTAGCCCTTTTTACTTTTTGTTTTGAGACGGGATCTTTCTACATTGCCCAGGTTAGGCTTAAATTTGGGATCCCCCTTCTTCAACCTGAGATTACGGGCAACCTGAGATTACACTTCAGTACTTGTTTTCTTGATTCAGGGATATACCTTCATAACCTTCCTTAAAATTTGTTTTAATGATGAAGATGATACCTAATCACGTGTATTTATCATACAGTTAAGATGGCATTTAGCTTAGGTAGTTTAGGGAGCATTAAAATGCTTTGAGGCATTCAGCTTAGAAATCATTGAAACAGGAACTTTCTGTATATCAGTTTGTTCCTGTGCTTTTACTTATTTTCAGTTTAAATGAAGAAATGTTTTTTATTACTAAAAATTTCAACCATGCATGAACCCCAGGGTTTGATCCCTAGCACTGTTAAAAACAAAGAAAGAAGGAGGGAAAGAAAGATTATCAGATCAATTGAAAAAAGGAAAAGTAAATCAACTAAAATATTGTCAAGTCAATCGAAAGGGAGATGAGCTTGGGCTTTCTTTTTTTCCTTATCTGTGGTATTAATTCCTTTTACTGTGATCTTGCTAACCTTTCAATGTTGCTTGATTTCCTCTTCAGTATAAACCCCTAAAGACCCTATAGTAAATGCTGAGATAAGCTTCTAAATTGTAGTGTGGAAAATAAAATCTAAAATCACATATGAAACAATTGTGTCTCTGAACAAGTCTGTTAAAAATGAACATTTTAATTTTCTTCTCTTTATTTTTCAGTCTGTTTATGTAATGATGCTGAGAAGCTGGAGAGAGGTGAGTTCAAAGTTATTTTGTTATTAGACCTACTGCATTGATAATATAACATTTATTTTAAAGTTTTATATTAGTATGTTTGCAGTATTTACTACATTCATCATGGAGAGTTGGTACATGCATACAGTGTGTCTCAGTTCTTTTTACAGCCCTTCCTGTCACATACCTCCCCGTCCCTCCATTTCCTGGGCCCATTCCCATTTGCAAAAGATCTATCTTTGTCTCATACAATAATGTGAAGTGAAGTAAATTGAATAAACAAGCTTATATATCACAAGTTTCTGTTATACAAGAAAACCCTAAATTAAAGAGCAAAAGTAAAAGTAAAACATTTTTCTTTTAACTTTGCTGAGTATGTGGACTTCTGCTTTTTTTTTTTTTTTTTTTTTTTTTGTGGGACGGGGGATTGAACTCAGTCCCTTAGGCTTGTCAGGCAAGCACTTATCCTACTGAGCTATTTCCCCAGCCCCCTGGACTTCTGCTCTTTAAGAAATGTATATAAAAACCATTATAACCATTAGGTGCTTAATTTCCTAAAAATGATTATATGAGTTAGTTTTAGGTTTGGACACATATATCAGGAAATTCATAACAAAGGGGTTTATGTTATTTTATTTTTTTTTTTGTGGTGTCAGGGATTGAACTAAGCACCTTGCGCTTGCCAGACAAGCACTTATTCTACTGAGCTATCTCCCTGGCCCCACAAACGGGTTTAAACAAGATTGCTTTTTCATCTGAAATTAATCTGGGGACAGACAATCTAGGACTAGTTGGGCAGCTGTGTTGTCTTCAATATGCTATTCTGTTCCATCATCTTGGTGTTTGAATTATAGTCTCAAGGTCATTTTGTAGTCCAGTATAGTACGCCCTCAACTGTCAAGTTTATGATCAGGAGTGAAGGACAGATGGAGGAGAAAATGAACACAGGCCCCTACCTTTTAAGGCCACATCACAGAAATAGTAACAGAAGACATTCTACTTGTCATTGATCATAGTTTTATTACATTGCCCCAAGTCAAGGGGAGTCTTAGAAATTTCTTTTAGCTGATGTATTGCTGTCTCAAACTTGGGGTTTATAACCAAGGAGGTGGGACTATTATTGTGATAAATAACTGCCCATTTCTGCTATAATGACATTGCTGCTGTTTGCTTCTTCATATTTAGGCTGCTTGGGCCTCCATAGTAGCCTTGTACTATGCAGTGCCTAAGAAGCTATTTTTCTTAAAAATATGACAGGGGCATGTTGTAGTAATCCTGCAGGAAAAGTCCAGTGTTAAACTAATATTTCAGTGTTACTGAAATAATTTTAATTCCCAAGCAGTGAATTAGGGAAAGATAGTAGACAGAGTAGGAATTCTCACTGATGACTGATCAAAGAGATCTGGCTCTTTCATTTATTAATTTTAGAGAGTGGATCATCTCTTGAAGCAAGATTGTCTCACAGAAACCTTGGCTCTTGCATGGTCTTTCCATGAAGGAAAAGCAAAAGCAGTAGTGGGTAAGTAAAAAAACTTCATGAGGAAAATTTACAGTGAAAACAGAAACGTGCCACCTGGTTTAATAGATATGAGGTATTCCTTTTTTCTAACCTTCTTTACACTAAAGGTAATTGTAATTATACCTGTTAGCACAAGTTGTGAAGAGAAGCACAGAACACAGGTTCTCTCCTGAGAAATATGCATTAACTTTTGTTTTATATTGAACTTGGTTTCTCTGCAGGATTATCTGGGGATGTCAGTAAGCGAAAGGCTGTTGTTGCAGATAGGGTGAGTATTTTAATGAGGTCTTCATTTAGAGTGTAGTACAGATGCTTTTGTATTTGTTCATTTCTTTAGACATGATTGAATAAATAGCTACAATTTTAGAGACAGTATATAAAAATAGGTCTGATTATAATTCTTCAGTATCAGCTTCAGTGCTTTTGATTTAATCACTCACTGCCTATTTTCCATAATAAATAGCCAAATAGCTAAAAGGCAGCAGAAAGGAAGAAATTCTGGGGATCTGGATTCATGAGTGATTTGCTCAGGCATGTTGACTAGTGAAAAACTTCACTAAAGGACTACTGAAAAATTTAACTTCAATTCTTATTTTCTGAGCAATATAGATATTACCTATATTGAGACCTACAATGTGGAGAGACATTTCTTAGCAAAGATTAACAAATTAGTATTAGCTTAGCGGTGAAAAGAAATTAGGCAAGGACTTAAAAATAAGTTAGCCACTAAAAGTTCTAGTTATTTTTTACTATAATAGCAAACTCAATTATATGTTATTTAAGAGGACCACATATATTAAATTTTATAAAACTTTAGAGACATATTTTGATTTCAATGAAGGCTATTTTCTTTACAGATGGTAGAAATTCTATTTCATTATGCAGATCGTGCTTTGAAAAAGTGCCCCGAGCAGGGAAAAATCCAAGTGATGGAGCAGCATTTCCAGGTATGCTTTTTATGCCAGCTTTTGTTTTTAGTAATCAAAGCGTTATTTCAGGGCTTAATTAAGTGGTTGAATTTTGAAAAAGTGGTTATATAGTCAAATGGGAACATGTGAGTAAAATAGGGAATGTTGCTTAGTGCTCAGCAACGTGGTGATGTGGAAGTGAAGGGTATGTGTATCCTTCACATTGTAAACTGAGAGCTCACGGTGGCTGACACCTTGCTGATAACTAACACTCCTGTCAGTGAGACCATTCAAAGGAGGATACCACTAAGGTTTAAACACAGTTCTCTTAGGAGTGCCTCTGACCCAAGTGTAGATGAGTTTAAAAAATATGATCTATAAATTATGCTAATAAAAGGTCATTAGTTTATCTTGGAATTTAATGTAAATCAAAGCCAAGAACATTTTAAAGGTTGTATATTTATTACAAAAATGTTTCTGTTTCTAGTTTCCAATCACATTTATTGAAAATCTATTTTTCTTTCTCCTTCCTTAAAGCTCCTCTTCCTCACCTCCTCTTTCAACAAATGTTTGAGTATCTTACAATTTTTTTTTTTTTTTTGTAAGAACTAGATGATAGGTTTTGCACGTCACATCTACTTTGTTTCTTGGTTTTGTTTTGTTTTGATTTGTTGTACTGGCCATCAAACTTAGGCACTAGCAATAGTGAATATAATGTATGTGATCAGTTTTCAGTCCAGTCAAAATATTTTTCTTACATTTTAATAGAAATGTTTCTAAGAAATCTTTGAAGATCTGCAGTGCAGGACAGGTCCTGCCTACTTCTGTTTGAGGCTCATATGTTTGGAACCAAAGATGAGCAGGTCAATTAAGAGTTGGATGGTATCAGAGGAGGGTGGTATAGGGGTTTTGAAATGTAATGTTTAATACCATAATATTGAGCTTCTGGTGGAGTAAGTTTTAGTGTTTGACTGCAGAGTTATGGCAGAAAGAAAGGGTACAGAACTGTCTGAGCACCAACCGTATCATGAATGGAGACTCAACCACTACGTGCAAACATTTGGGGGATGCTCTTAAACCATATTCAAACCAAGTACCCTTTATGCATATTAACTTGTTTAATTCTTATATGTCTAAAGGATAGGATTATTCACATTTATAAATGATATAGGGGCACAGAGAGGTTAAACAACTTGGTTGGGGTCACTTAGGTAGTAAATGATAGAGCTAGGATTTGAAACCAAGCCATTGAGCTTTAGGAGCCACTCCTGGAGTGTTACACTGTGCTGTAGAGTAACAATACTTATTTTGTGTCCTTTTCATGAGTATCAAGAAGGTTTTGAAAGTAAGTTCATGTAATTATATTAAGGAGAAACATTGAAGCCGAGTGTATATCTCATGTGCTTTCATGATGATTGTTTACATCATAAGACCCAATGGAATCATAACCCTAGCTACTTACTGTTGCATAGTCTGAGTCACTATTAATCATTTGTCAGTGACTTTGTGTCAATTTTCAATAGTGCATTCTCAATTCAGTGCAGATGTCTAGGTAGGGAAACTATTTTATTTAGGAGAACAGTTTTCAGAAAAAGGTGATCTTTGGCCTGTTAAAATTAGAAAAATG